>JAUJYT010000521.1:0-17864 GCA_033996565.1 Nanhermannia nana
TTAATTGTAAACTAATGCAAATCATATCGATTATAGCCTAATAAGTGACATTCAAAATAATATATCATTCAATAAAAGATATTTATTTTGAGTCACACTTTTCATGCGATAAAGTTAGTCTAGATTTTTTTTGCCCACCCGTTATATTACACAACTTTTAAAAAAACAAGACTAATGCTATTCTGATTGATTACTTCATGCGTCAAATTTCCACAAATATTATGATTTAGAAGTGTCACATTGTTATAAAGAGGTGACAATTTGTATTACTAGAAGACTTGATTTGTTCCTTTTATAATAAATCATATTTAGCATTAGGCAAACTCAACCTTAGAGGACAACTTTTCAGAATTAAATTTGAAATTTTATTGGATTAAATTCGATCATCAAATGGTTTTAAAACTTAAGACTTTCAATTTTTTTAGTGCGAAAAGAATTTTATAAAAAAATTTTGGTATCAAAATTCTTTTGAGAACCGAAGTCATTAGTTTCAGAAAACCGATGAGGTTTGAACCCCTTGAAAATTAGAGAATTTTCTTAATATAATACTAATATCTTGGAGAATTTAGGGGAAAAATTCAAAAAATTTTGGATTTTTTGTAAAATTAGTAAATTAATTAAATGTTGAATTTTCGGATTTTGCATAACATAAACATAGACTTTTTTACTCTTTATTTAAAAAATTAATTTTTTTATTTATAAACAAAAATTATAGTTTTTATAATGATTTAAAAGTAATGCAATTATTCTCAAGAGTCTGTTTTCAAAAAAATAACTTTACGAATAGCTTTTCGACATACGAGACAAGACGTTCGTGACTAACCTGGTCTTTGGTCGCCTGGGACTGAAGGGATTGAATCATTTCTCGCAGATTAAGCTCAAGAATTAGATTGACTTTGATTTTGAAGACTTTGCCAAAAGTAAAATACTTAGACTCTACAGTATTTTTAACGCTGATTGTTGTTGTGCTTGACGTTTGATGTAATTATTTGTATTTAATTACACTTACTTTAAATTTAAGTAAATCATTACTAAACTGTTTATAAGATAAAATCATTACAATATAGAGTACTTTGCAATTATTGGTCTTTTTTCCATTAGTTTTCAATTATGAACAAACCATAAGAAATTGAATTGAATTTCACTTTATATCCTGAATAAGCCATTGATTAGCTGACAAAACACAACTGAATTGAATCCTTCAACTTGTCTGAAAAATAAAAATTATGAATTCGAAGAATTATTCAATTATTTAATATAAGTTATCCTTTATTTGAAATGTAACAGAACTAAACTAATTATATGTAGAGATAGACCATCAAAATATTTTTTTGAGATTAACCATAATTCACAATAAAAACAATAATATTGTTGCATAAAAAGATAATGTAAACAATTCTTGAGCATTGAGTGGAAACCTTTAAATGAAATTCTCGACTACATTGATATGAGTTAATTGAGATTTTATTGATTTTAATCATAAATTAGTTGCAAACACGTAATGCATGATTAGTCAACTATAAACATAAATAACTACATTAATGGCCATAACTACGATTACTATGAGTCACTAATTTAAAAGAATAACCTAATTTGCTTTAATTTCTATGACAAACATTAAACTCATTTCTCAATCTCAATAAATTTTTTCATATCCGGTCCTTTTTCTAATTACAGTATATACTGTATATTATTAAAAAATTCTCTTATAATACTATAATATAGTGTAAATCACATAAACTGTATTATACAATAAAACTGTGCCTGTTCAATTTAAAAATTTAATTTGAAATTTAATTTATTGAGCATTGTTTTTAGAAACAAAGATTAATTTGAAAAACAAGAAAAGTTATTTCTTAAATTTTTTTAACTTTTATCTAGACTTCGCATAGCATTCAATTATCTGTTGTAATTGAAAAATAATAATAGAATGATAATTATTTTAACATTGAATGCTTAAAGAATTAAACTTTTGTTTTTAGCATTGAAATAATTAACTTAATCTAATAGAGAATTGATTAAATAATAGAAGTCAAGGGTGACTCAGTGAAAACGTTTCGGACTCATGACCGAATGGCAGTGAGTTCGAATCCCGAAAACTGCAAACCTTTAACTGCGATGTACCACATGGCTATTGTTTTCTAGGCCCCACCGCCAATACTGGTTTCATCTGTAAAAATCTGACTCCGTCTGACTCTAACTCTGGGTTAAAGGTGAGATCTGCTAAAAAGGAGTTAACCGAAGGAAAAGTTATGCTTTGTGTTATTAAATATTTGTTAATTCAATTAAATGCTTAAAAGTTGAACTCAATTCTGTTTAATATTTAAATAAAAAAATCGTTTTAATTGCAAAATTTACAACTTTATTGAGTAAGAACAGTTACAATTGAAAGTACCAGAAACAGTACTTCATTTAATTAAATTATTAGTTTCGTTAATAATAATTAATTATATCTTATATCAGCGCAGTTGAAATCTAAGAATAACGCCGTTCTTGGGCTGTAATGTTAAGCCAAAATTTTCTTCAAAGCTTAAAATATTATGAGGACTGTCAACACGATAACGTTGAAGGATTGAAGTAAAATAAAGAAATACTTCAACTCGAGCTAATGTTTCGCCAACACACGATCGCTTGCCTGTTAATTATTAAATATTATCTTAATAACTGTAACTCACGATGTAAATTAAATTAATTATAAAAATAAATAAATGCAGAATATATTTTTAAATAATCCCCTAAAATTTAATTATTGCATACTTATAACCGGTATTAATTTTATTTAAGTTATAATATGAAGAAAATAACAATTGATTCACATCATTAGAAACAGAACTTTTCGTTCAACTATTATTAATACTAAACCAAAATTTTCATAAACTATTATCGAAAATTTTTTAAAAATCGCGAGAACATTAATTAAAATAAGTATTAAGACTCAAATATAAAATTCGATTTCTAACAAACAATTAATATATTATTTATAGAGATCATTATTGTCCGACACATTTCTAAATTAAATCTCAAAATACAGCTTCTAATGAACATTCATGTTCTCGCGCTGTAACAAAATCTTTTGTTTAATGAGAATTTTAATTCTGTAAACAAAAGGGAGAATAAAAGGAATTGAGTGAAAAGAGCGGTTTTCCATTGAAGCACATAATTATTGTTGTGAATAATGATGTCCATAGGCTCATAAAGCTTAGAACCTGAGCATGAGCCTAGACTCAAAACATAGAGCCTGAGCCTCTAAGATTCCAAAAAGAACAATTATATACATAAACTTATAAAAACTTTTTTATCATTCTAAAGACAAAACAAATTAAGAAACTCAAACACTATTAAGCAAAATACTGTTTTGGTGATTCAAGTAAAAATTTGTATACAGGTTTTCATCATCTGAGCCTGGGATTCATAAAGGCTCTTTGTGCTGAGCCTAGAGCCTAGGCTCTGCCTGAGCCTATGGGCTAAATTAATAATGAAAGAAAATCCAATAGTTTTCAAAGGGGAAGTAATGCTCACCAATCGAAAATGGCATTAAAGCTTCGTGTTTGATCACCTCTTTTCCATCATCACTGAGAAAACGATTGGGATCGAAAATGTGTGGATTGTCCCAAATTTTAGGGTCATTATGAACTGCCCAAATGTTGGCCATAATATAAGTGCCTTTTGGTATAAAATGACCCAAAATTGAAGAATCTTCTAATGATCTGTTTAAGGTTACAAATAAATTAAATTTACTAAAGAATACAGATCTGTAGTCTTATTAACTATAGTTTAAAGAATAACTATATAAGAAAAATGGCTGTGATTACCATTGGATAAATTCAGTATTTTACAAAATACTTATGAATAAGTCATGAATTTAAATTTAAAAAATTAAATTTAGCAAAAGTTCAAATTTTGTAAAATTGAGTAGAACATGTTATAACCAGGAAACCAGGGTTCACCAAGCCTCCTCGCGTCAGGGGGGGGGGTGTAAGTTTAAAATTTTTTTTAATTCTAGGAGTGTGTGTAAAACTCATCGAATTTGATAAATAATTTTTTAGAATTTAGAAAACATCTTGGGGGTGATCCAATTTTTCAACTTTCAAGGGTAGTGTAAAACCCCCTACACGCCCGCCTTGGCGAACCCTGGTTATAACAAAATAATGATGCACACAGGCTCAGTGAAGCTGAACCTGACCCTAAAGCTTCACAAACTTTGAGCCTGTGCTTCAGCCTAGTCTCACAACGTCTGAGCCTTAATCTGGTTATGTACTGATGCGAGAATATATATTATATCAAAAGTTGATATTAATTTAATTTTGGAAATAATAATAAATTAACACTAAATAAGTGGTAGTCAGAGTGGCGCAGTGGGAAAAAGTGTCAGGCTCATGATCGAAAGGTCCTGAGTTCGAATCCACACTCGTTGAGTTTCTTTAATTACTATGTGTTGGCCACATGTCAATTGTTTTCGAACAATCCCTTTATCCTTTGCATTTTCTCTTTGCAGACAAGGGTAATACCTGTAAAAATCTCACTCTAATGAGGGCTAAAGGTGAGATTCCCTAAAAAGAAGTGCCGCTTAAATAATATAAATATCAAATTACATACTGTATATTTTGACTGATTTGTATGTAGTCTCAACAGGCTCAAAGGTCAGAGCCTGAGCCTGACTGAGCCTTAAGCTGAGCCTTGAGACTAGGCTCAGCTCAGGCTCGGTGCGCATCATTATAATAAAGTAGTCCGGAAAAAGTGGAATCTGCTTAATGTTATGAACCAATCAGTACAATCGACTTAACTTTACATGTATTGAGGTCCTCGTTATAATAAACATTATAAAATTATGATCATAATGTCATTACCTTCTCATTAAATTCAGTGGCACGATAGTCTTCCATCGAAACACTTCACTCAAAAATGCCTGAGTGTAAGGCATTCGCAACCTATCATCCCATTTGGGACTCCTTTCTCTTCCAATTACAGAATCTATTTCTTCGTGTAATTTTTGCTGATATTCTAAATGTCCGGCAACAAGAAGCAAATCCCATTCACATGTGGTTCTAACTGTCTCACTGCCGGCACCGAAAAATGCCCGACAATTACCGTGCAATTTGTTCACTAAAATTAGAGAATAATAATATAATCAAACATTTTTGAGTTAATCAATATTTCTATACATCATTTTTCTAATAAGCACTGCTGAGCCTTTAGAACCTCGAATTTCGAACCTCTGTTTATAAAATTATTTTATATATCTTAAGCAATGTAAACAATTCTCAAATTAGATTATTATTTCGTGTAATAAATAATCGAATTTCATGACTCGAACCCGAACCTCTTCCAAATTTAGAACCCTAACTATACCTGAAGTCCGAGGTTCAGATTCGGGTTTTAGAGGTTCATTATGCTTAGCAGTACTAATAAGTCTAATCTTACTGGTGATCGATGTGTTCGGATCTTTCTTTTTTCTTATCTCTATTTCGGCTAAATATCCGTCGATATAATCTCTTATATTGTTTTCGTTAAATGTTTTTATATGATTATCTATTTCTCCTCTAATGATTAAAAAGTAATTAAATAAATAAAAATTGCCAAATTCTAAATAGAGTTAATTTGCTCACTGAAACAGATTGAATATAGTTTTTATTCTTCTACCATTGCCAAGAGCTCCCATCTTAAGAATAATTTTTCCGAACCAGGGCGGGGAAAGGGCTAAAATACCGATCTGTGAGAACAATTTAGAAGCACCATCTAATGCCTGGTCTAATAAAGTTCTCTGCGGGTCGTTATAGTCGAATCGATGACCGAAAACAAGTGAACATATATTGTTGGACATGCTTGGAGTCAATACTTTGTGAATATTAAATGCTTGTCCATTAGACTTATCTATTTCTTTAATCAAATGGTTTATTTCATCGATGATATGTGTTTCCATACTTGCTTTGCCGAACCCAAGATCTCTCAATAATTGTAAAGCGAACCGTCTGTGCTCTCGCCATACAGACCCATTTTCATCGACAAAACCTTTTTGTCGTAATAATAAGTATTGAGAAGGTTTGGATTTTCATTTGACAGATATTAAGCTCACTTTTGTTTCCACTCGCGATAGTGAATGGGCTGTAATCAGGTCTGCCCAAAAACGAATCTTTATGAAACGCATCTTTTACTGATGACCAGTCATTTAGAACCACCACATTATGGATTCCCATTTGCAGTCTTTCAATTGAGACAAATCAGTTGAAGGGATTAAATATATTGTTAACATTTGCAAAATATTTATTATGTTATTCTTAATAAACAAATTGGAGAAACTTATTGACAGACTATTGCGATTGATTACTCATTAAAATCCTTGAGAAAGCATTTAAAATGAGTTCATTTAGGAATCCTTTTGATAAAATTATCTGAAATTGTGTGCAAATAATAATGTGGTGTCTGTTTATCATTATGGGTGCATTGAGCAGCAGATTTGATAAATTATAGCAAAGCATTAGCTGGATATCAAGTTACTAATCAGTTTTTTGAACTCAAAAGTATACAAAATAAAAAACTTAAGCCTTAAAGTTGTAGAAATTTTGTTTAAAAAAAAAGTCATTAGTAATCAATTTTGATTTCCGTCAATCAAAAAGTCATTACTTTTAAGCATTTGTTTTTAAATTAATATTTGTAGAAAACGTTTCGCTAATATTCAATGTTCAGTGACAAGTGATGAAATAATTGGACCTATTTTGCAATCCTAAGTTTAGACTTATATCTAGACTTATATAATATATTGTAATTTAAGATTACATTATATTATTTAATATAATTTTATTTTTAGTGTTCTTTATCTGATTCGCATAAAAACGATAACAATTGTATGACTCACGTGAATATATTGCCATATTTTTCGCCAAGTTTCGTAATGTCTTTGTGAGGATTTTTACCTAAAAATGGCAAATACCCCACCATCGGTAGCCCTATAGGCCCAGGAGGCAGACGTTTTCTTGATTTAATGTTGTAAAATATGCTTTTTGTCAGATTCAAAAACAACAACAGCAGTAAAGTGGACACTAAATTGGTTGAGAGAAAGTTATAAACTGAAAGAAACCACAACATTGTTACAAAATAAGTTTGATTATCAAAATATATAACGTTTTGAATACAATTTTCACAACTCAATAACCAAATAACAAAATATTATTTTTAACACTTGAACAATTAAGTTAACTATAATATCTGTCTCTCTTCTTGTTATGTCAGCTCAGGCAAACGGCAAAACAGATAATAAATTGATTATCTGTTGAACTTTGGATCAAACAAATATAACATAAGCAGAAATCCCAGAAAGTCTTTGATTACATGAACATACAAAAAGTTTCAGGGCTAATAAATTCATAAGTTTTTTAAAAATTGACATTTCATACAACTATAGGGTGATCAATAAGACCATTTACTAAGAAATAGATTTCGCATTATTGAAGCGCGTGCTCTAAGTGTTAAATTAAATTTTTAATTATATTATGAGAAAATATAAAAACAAAGGGAAGTTTACAGTAATTTCTCTTAACAAAAAGTTACAAACATCAGTACTGTTTATAGTGTTTTAGTGCTAAATATTCATACATTAAACTGTAATTAAATAGTATTGAACTCTAAAAGCAGTAATGATCTCATAAATACTTGAGTCTATACCTGGACAAGCTTCGGACCTTTAGGGGGGGGGGGGGGCTTCATTTCAAGACCTCTTGAAAAACCGAGGATGGGTCAAAACTCATCGGTTTTAATTTTTGATTTTATTTTAATTTAATTTTAAGTCAATTTTTTCTCAAATTGCGTTTTCCCACGAAAAAGATTTATCCCTTTTTTGGAGAATCATTTAAAATCATAGATTTTAATGTAATTGTTTGATGCATTAATGAATAGTTCTAATCAATAATCTTTTATATGAATTTAAATTTTAATAACATCTGAAGTTTTAATCAAAATCAAAGGGGGACCAAAGGATATTTTTTATTTTTCCAAAAAATATTTCCAGGGAAAATCAAAGGGGGAACCAAGGTACGATTTTTTGACTTTCAAATTTTTTTGGGGGGGTTTACACCTTAGACAAACCTATGCCTTGTCAAGGTATGCTTGACTCTTACTAAAGTTGGCAGCAAAATATAAAATATAGTATTAAATATAAAAATCAAATACAAAGAAAATGAGCAATGCTTAATACTTAAGACCCCGAAATCCAAAGAGGAGGCCTCCTATGTTTGTTTTTAAACAATTAATTTCAATACCAGTAACTGTGTCTTTGCGTAAAAAAGAGTGAAGCTTAAGCTAAAGAATATTCCGTGTTATTAAAAAAATCTGATTACAGAAATAACAAAGAATAAAACCGAAAGCTTAATTCATTTATTAGTAGAGCATGCTCTGTAATAATGCTAAATCTATTACTTATCATCAACTTATCTATTTATAGATTATTAATTGATATTTACTTCAATTAATATATTCATGTCAGCTATTGATAAGCTATTAATTATTATATAATTCTAGCAATTGTACTTTGAAATAGTGTTTTTGTTTGCTATAAAAATTTATTTATATTTATTTATTTCTGTTCTTTGTATTCCTTTAGTTCCTTTTTTCTGTTGACTTCATTATGAAAAAGCCAACAAAAAAAAATTAGACCTTTTATTAAAATATTTCTTAACCTTAGAATTGCTTAATTTATATAAATCTAGTTTAAAATGATTTTTTTATGAATATATTCTTTCTTTTATTTATTTTATATATAAATGCAGACAATTCTATAAAGAGAAAAAATGATTCGCTAGCATTAGAGGGAAAAGTTATATTATTATGAAATGTTCTCTAAAGCATTCTCATGAGCTTTGAATGTTACAAAAACAACTAAAAAAGAATGAGAAACATTATTACGAGTATAAGGAGTGTAAGTAGTATGTGAAGTGTATTGGCCGCACTCAATGGTAACAATAGGACTGAATAGCACTAAATTCGACTGAAGTGTCATATCGTAGCGAAACTTTGTATAGAAAACTATTGAAAGAAAAATACAGAATCATAGCATTAAACCAATGATCCATTACATTATTCTTATCTATTTTTTGGAAACCTTTTTCATGGAGGCTTATCTTTTAGTTTTTATTCCAGTATATATTCCAAATTAGAAAAAATTATTAATTCCAAAATTTCTTTAAAGTTAAATAAGAGTATTTGTTTTAATTTGATAAAAAATTTCATTAATATGCATCAATTATTAGGTTATAAATTATGGTAAACATAATTAATGCTAAAATTGAAAAAATCAAAAGTTCTTGTTCTATGCGCTTTATGGCAGAAAATATCGTCTTTGGTTATAATTAAAGATGAGCATAGGCTAGCCTGAGCCTAGGCTAGCTCAGGCTAGCCTAGGCTCCAGGCTCAGCTCGAAGGACCTTTTTGAGCCTGAGGCTCAGGCTCCAGGCTATAAGGTATTCGAGCCTAGGCTAGTCAGGCTCAGGCTCCAGGCTCGGTGATTTGAGCCTAGGCTCAGGCTCAAGCTCCAGGCTCAGACTGTTGAGCCTGATGAGCCTGTACCAAAATTTCACTTAAATTCATTTCCAATCATTTTTCCAATTTACAAAGTATTGCATTGCTCGCCATTATTTGCGGATCAATAATATTAGGCTAAAATTAATAGTTTGATTCAGGCTCAGGTTTTAAGGTTTTTGAGCCTAGGCTCGCCAGGCTCAGGCTCAGGCTCTAGGGTTTAAGAGCCCGGCTCAGGCTCAGGCTCTAAGGTTCAAGAGCCCGGCTCAGGCTCAGGCTAAGAGATATTTGAGCCTAGACTCGCCAGGCTCAGGCTCAGGCTCAGGCTCTGAGTTTTCGAGCCTATGCTCATCTTTAGTTATAATTAGGGAAAGGAAAAAAAGTACCTTAAAATGTGGTTTTAGGCGCCTATTATAGTACCTGAAATGTTGTGAAATAGGCATTAATAGTACAGTACGTTAAAATTTCAATTATTAAACAATATTTATTTAGTAAATTGAATATATATTAAATATTTGTAAAACTATCGGATATTTTGGGGGCAGAAAAAGGAAAAATGAAAGGGTCACAAAAACTGATTGGATTTATTATGACAATTTTTTGAGGATAAAAATTTTATTTAGTCTTTTTTCTTTTTATTAAAAAATAATAGATTTTTCTATTAAAAAACAATAAAAAATGATGGAATAGGCACTAATAGTCGTTTATAGGCAAAATAATACCTCACCCTCAAAATAGGCAATTATAGGCATTTATAAATATGTCTCAAATAATTTATTTTGATGTGATTCGGACTCATATTTAACTCCCGAATGGATTATGTGAAAGATAAAAAAATAAGTAAAATACTTTTTTTCCTTTCCCTAATAATTACATAAGTGTTATCAAACATTTAAAAATAAAATAATAATTAGTGATGTGAACTGAGCTCTCACTAGGCTAGTGTGTTATCAATTGATTCACTTTTCATTGAACTATTTATATGTGTGTTAGCACTATTCATTACTATTACTAATTAGCACTTAAACTACTTTATAAAGACTTACTTATAAAATATGTAAAATACAGTTTTTATGAGAGAAAAAACACTTTATATACAATTTATAAAAAAATTGTCCCTTTTCTGGTGCGAACCTTTAATATAGTAATGGTTTCCTATTGTATGTATTAATATAAATCTGTGCCAACGTTGACCTTCAATTAATTGAAATCCAAATCCGAAATCACGTGACTTCAAATTATTTAAAGATTTTGAATATGATTCAAGTGAGGCCTTAAGATACATAAACTGCGTTACATTTCGCAAACCCCAGCGCTTGTTTGATTCCGTTTGGTTGGCATTAAAAGTGTTAAACTATCGAAATGTTATGAAAAGCCACCAATTGTTTAACACATATATAAGCTATTTTTGATGACAACTCAACTTGATGTTAACAAGGAGTTCAATGTTAACTCATATAAAAGCTATACCCAAACCCACCCCTTTACGAGTTACTCAATTTATTAACTGAATCAAAATGAAAACTAAAGCAAAATTTTACAAAAAAAAACTTCGAAGAATTTATTGAAGTAGTTTTTATCAAATATTTCCAAATAATATTAAATTTAGTGTAATTTCTGACTAAACTACAGAAATAGACTGAGTTCTCAAAGTATACTTACAATTGATTAGTGAGTTAGTAATTGATTAATAGATTTCATTTCAAAAGTATATTAACCCAAAATTCATAATTTAAGTTAAGTATAGATGACATTAATTTAATTTTTCGAGTCACTTCTGTGTCGCCACAAATTATCGGACAAAATATTTCTATAAATTTTTCTAATGATTCAGATTTTCGATTATTAGCCAAATGTTGTAAATGTATGACTAAGAAAGAAAGTGTGTCTCTATTTGTATGATTCAATTCCATTATGAGCTGCTTTGTTAATGACATTATTTCTTCCTCTGATTTCTTCCCTAAAAAAATTAATGAAAGCTTTGTTTGAAAAGCGTGTGGAATAAAAATAGAAACTTATTTATAAAACATACTCATGTTGTACGAGAACTGTTTCCACATATCTTTTCCAATGAGGGATTCATTGAAATCGCTTAAAAACTTTTTAACGACACCACAAATTAAATCAATATTAAAATCTTTTAATAATGGAAAACCATTTTTTGATTTAAGTATTTTATCGCAAAGTTCTTTGACTTGTATCAAACCCTCTGACTTCATAATATATAAACCATTTAAAGAGCTTTCATGACTTCGTTCTTCTATTTCTCGGCAGCAATGAATCAAAATGGCAGGAATAGAGGGCTTCAATGCGGGGTAAGCATAGTTTGAAAGCATTTTAGTTGGCTTTAGGTTAGGGATCGTGTAGGGAATGCACGGAAGAGTTAATAGTGGCGTACAATTCAAGTGACTGATTGATATGCAATTAATGCATTGGATATATTTCTCTGAAAACTTTATGGGTTCACTACATATGCCACAAATCTCTTTGGGAACTATTGTTTTGGTTACAAAACAGTGCTTACGTCTAAGTATTAGATTCTCAAGTATTTCATTCAACTTTATTATTACAGGTTTTACTTCTTCTTCCGCTTCATTTCGAGCGTATATTTTTGTGTCTAATTTACACACTTTTTCATTACGTATGAGTTTCTCTTCTGAATAGCTTTTTATTATTTCTTGATTTAAGACTTCATCAACTTTTTTGCTGACATTAACTTAAATCAAATGGAATTTAAATAGTTAGCAAATCGTGTTATAAACGGTTTTTCAAAAATTAAATTAAAGTTTTAATAAATAAGATATTATTTAGTATTAAAGAAAACATTAAAAAACAGTTAAATATAATTAGAAATAAAGGAAGACTAGAGTTAATATACAACAAATCAATACAAACCTAACAATTATTGGTAATAAGTGCTGAAATTGTGTCAACTTTTCTATAATTAATTTCTAATTTCATTATTTATAGTGAGAAAAGACTTTAATTCAAACCTAAAACGCCTTCATTTCCGTGAATAATCTCTTGAGATTGGATTGATTTGTGACTTTGGTTTTGATGATTGAGACCATTTTGGTGATTAGAGACCAAATCATTACTTACTTGTTCAGTAGTTTTAATGTTATTACCAATTGTTTGATCGCTTAATACATTGTTGTTGTTTTGATTATCCGTAAAATCATTTTGAATCAGATTTTGTTCAATCAAATCGTTGTACTGTTCAACTAATTGCGGAACAATTCCCTGACGAGTCAACATTACCTTCAATTTGAATTCATTTTAATTCTTTGTTTATTTTTATTTAAAACTTTTTAGTTTTGGCACAACTTTTAAATCCCAAAGAATTGATGTCATTTACTATTTAAAAGTATCAATGAAATAGTCACTCATTTGAAAAGTAAATAACGCCTCAAATGGTGTGAAAATGTGACGACTGTTAACGTGTTATTAATACAGATAAAAGTTTATGAATCAAAACCTTTGCATTTTATTTAGACGTTATTTATACAAATCCTTGGTTTCATTCCTTAAATAACAGGTAAAATAATATGTATTACAGTAAATGCTGCATAAAACTTTTTTAAAATTTAATATTTATATATAATAAACTTTTATTATTTATTTTTCTAAATTAATCCTTTAATTTAATTAAATAACACTTTTTTAACGTTTATTATTCAGAATAAAACTTTTTCATAAACTCATTATAATAATGGTTTTGTTAATTAGTTTTTATTGTAATATTTCTAATAAAAAAACTCTATATTAAACGCCATCACATCACAAATCACGTGCCTTAAGGAAAATATGACACTTATGATAGTGAAGGAGTAAATACATTACAGACTAATAGTTAAAGCGTATTATTATCTAATAGTTATTGAAATGCAGTGTAAACAAAGACAAAACATTGACATATATTTGATAATAAAATTACATTAAAATCAGTTTTTCTTAATTAAAAACAATTTAATTCGTCACTTATTTAATAGGAAAAAAGTTTAAAGTTTTTGTTTAAATGCAATTTTAAATTATTAGTGAATATAAAATTCAAAACAAATAGAAAATAATAAAAAAATTGTTTATCAGATAATAATTAACAATAATTGCATTAAATTTATTATTAATATTAAAATTGATTTAAATAATTGAATAACTATTAAAGTGCTGACCAATGGCTGCGATATTACGAACGTTTGGTATTAAAAAATCGAAACATAAAAGTAAGTATATTTCAATACAATTGCTATTTATTGCATAACTTTATGCAAAAGTTACAAAAAGTTAAACTCATAATCAATTTGCAAATGCATTCAGAACTGCCCGAAGACTGGACTGACTGTAAAGCGCCAGTTATCGAAGGCATTACTTTCTACTGCAAGTATTTGGGAAGTACTCTAATAGAAGAGCCGTCCAGTGAGACACTCACTGCAGACGCCATCAAACGAATCATTTCTATGGTATGATCTCATCTATTGTTTCATATGTCCAACAATTGATACCTTTAATCATTTTGCTTAATTAAAAACTTATTTCTTGTAATTCAGGCGAAAGCGAGTGGAAAAAAGTTACAAAACGTGTCGATAACAGTAAAACCAGTTGGCATTTCTGCCAACGATACCAACACTGGTGAACAACTCTTCAATCTATCAATTTATAGGTTAATAATAACTTAATCTTTATTGAAATTATGTTATATTTTATATTAACAAAAGTTAACAATTGATTAGAATCTCTTACTGTTCGGCTGACGCTACTTATGACCGAGTGGTGGCTTTCATAGCGACCAACGCTAATGAGACCCATGAATGTCATGCATTTCTGACCAGCAAACGAAAGATAGCACAGGCCACTGCTCTCACTATTTCACAAGCGTTTAGTATTGCATTCGATAAATGGAAACAAATCAAAAGTAACGCTAGTAATGAAAAAGCAGATAATAATTGTATTGAATCGCAAAATGGAAATAAACTGACTAATGACGAAAATAGTCAACAATTCAGTGAAACGCCATTAATAGATCTGACGAGCGATGAAAATGCGAGACCTGATGACAGTTGGGGTTTCGACGAACACTTCTTTAGGTATATTTCATAATTATTCTCTACTTTGATGTTATTAATAAGTTATCGATCGTTAAGAAAAGCTTAACCTTGATTTTGACCGTTTAACAGATTGACTGACAATAAGTCAAATTCACAACAATTGCGCAACAATTTAAATATTGGAAATTTTGAACGATTACATCATTTGGTCGAAAAAGAAGTGAATGAAAGCAAGAAAAATGATAAGTTCTTCGCTGATGACGATCTCTTCTCATTGTAAACATCAAATCAATGCATTCAATTATTTTCAAGCAAAACAATGATTTGTTATTATGATTATTACAATAATAATTATGCATTTTTTAAGCTGTCATTTCATTATAATTTTTGTTTTGTTTAAATTGCAATTAATTTAGTGTAAAGAACGAGAACGAAAATGAAGTGCCACTCAATTAAATATCTATAAGTATTAGTTATTATGAGAATTAATATATTTGGCGAACGAATTCAATTTTTAATGTTTGAAACTTTCAAATTGAAAGTAAAAAAAGAAAAAGTGAAAGTATTTGAAAGTAATGTTAACAGATTTAAGGCTATTAAGAATGTTATGTTTTCTTAGGTTAGGTTAAGCTTTTACACAATTGAAATATTGCATAAAAATGCATTTTCATGTTTGAGAACTAAATTTTCATCTAAATTTAGTTGAGACTGTTTTTATATTTAATAAATTTTTGCATTTCTATAATCATTCAAGAGTTTGAATACTCGATAACTTTTTTTCTAACATAATTATTAAATTTTCACTTTAATACTAATATGTATTGTTTAATACACTTTTGATTAAATTAAATGAAGTTTAAATCATACCAATTATAGTATATTTATTTTATGTGATAAAGTTCATGACTAACTCTTACAAACTTATTGCTATTTAATAGTGAAAAACAAAACTTGGTTTTCATTTGATATAAAGATATAATTGATAGAGTTTTTTCATTTGATCGCTTTTTCAAAATATTCATTGAAATCTTTATTACCTATTACCTAAATTAGAACTGACAGCATATAAATGCAATCATATATGATGTCATTGACTCATTTTTAGAATTAAAACGTAATTAAAAATATTTTCTGATTGCGTTATTATTCTGACAGAAAGTTACAGAATTGTATCTTAACTTTTATATTGGAGAAAAAAGTTTTAATAAGTTAGAGATTGAGAACTCAGTAATATCTTAACTGATAACTAATAAATTTATTGTTTCTTTATTATAAATACAAGTAATCAATAATTAAAACAATAATACTTTAAGACTTTAATGCACAACATTGAAAACTTTTAAGAGAGAGAAAACTCCCTCTAAAACTTTTTCAATAGTATCACGAGATATATTACCATTAATGAGTTGGTTCACTATAAATGACCCGACAGTTATTGAAATGAGGCTTATATTCATACGTCTAATCAATTTACGCTCCAAAGAGTGAATCTTGTCATTGACCAATTTTTCAAACTCTTCTCTTTCTTTAATTAGCTGTTTCTCAACAAATTCTTGCTCTAATTTTTTATTAATTATATTTTCTAAATCTTTAAACTTTTCACTCAAAACTTCTTTATAATCCAATCCATCATCAGCCGAAGATTTAATATCATTCAACAATTTTAGTGAATCATTAATTTCATTCCTATTATAACATAAAATAATGATTTTCAATAATTGTATTTTACTTAAACTTACATTTTATGGGCAGATTCAGGTATTCAAAAAGCAATTCATCAAAGCTATGCTTTATCTTCAACAAAAAATTTATGTATTGAATAAATTTTTAAATTACCTATTAATATATTAATAAAAAAATGATCAGTAGTTTAATCCTATATCTATTTTGTCTAATCTTAGATATGATTAGATATGTATTACAATCATACCTGGACAAGTCCGGACCTTTGGGGAGGGTTTCATTTCAGGATTTTTTTTAAATCTTAGGGATCAAAACTCTCCGGTTTTCTGAAACATTTTTTCAAAGCGCGTTTTCCTGCCAAAAATGACAATTTTTTGGGAGGAGGGTTCGCACCCTAGGCAAACCTATGCATTGTCCAGGAATGATTACAATTTACATTTGTAAATAATAATGAGATAATATTTATTTCCTAATTTTTTAAACAAAGAATGAAATTATTGTAAATGAAAACAGAGATCGACGTAGTTTTATAAAATCACAGTTTTTTATGGAAATTACAGATAAATTTAAAATGGTTTTTACAATTAATTAAAAATCAAAGAAAATATTTAAAATAAATTATATTAAACTAATATTTTCATTGTTAATCAAACTTAATAGTTTTAAAAGCATAGAGTTATAAAGTGAAGTAAAGCATCACTTGCATTACCAAACTTTTCTCAATTGAATATTTTATGAAAAAATACTTTTATAATTCAGTGCAATTTTATTAAAATCAATTGATTTTGTGTTTTTGTCTTCAATTTATTGGTGATTTCTTACTAATTAATATTTTTTATGTTTATTTCTTTTTAATGAATGTGACTTCAAATGTAATAAAAAAATTTTGCAATAATGATATTTCAAATCATTCCGTTACATATTGGCTGTTAAGCGAATCTTATTCACTCTTTTATGGCCATCGAGGTGATAATTCAGTAATGATCTAGTTTTGCGGGGAAATAATTATTCAGCATGGTGAGTTTTTTTGAAATTCTATCATTGCTTAACAAGATTGCATGGATGTCCAGTCCCGCTGACCACCCGTTCCCTAGAAATAAATTTCTTGAAATTTTCATTTCCCATAGACTTGATATTTGTTTATTTTATAATGGGCTTTTATAGAAAAAATGTTTGTTTCAGTTTGGATCAGGTCAATCGTTAGATTCAGGTCTTCAAGATGAACAGTATAACCAAACATTCGACCAGATATGACTATGCGTTTCCGTACAAATCAAATTAAAATTTTCCCCACTATATGCGTTTAAAAAAAACGTTTTCATCAACCAACTCCCCTAATGAGAGGGAGATCTCACTGAAGCCCATGTTGAAAACCAGTGATATATTTACAGGTGGAACCTGTGTCGGCTGTGGGCGAACGCTAACGACCATAGGGGCAGTAGCGAAACCAGAAAATTTTGACTGGGGGCACAAACATAACAAAACACATTGAATTTCTTTAGTGAATTGTAGTGTGTTTTACAGTTTGTAGAAACATAAAAACCTTTCTTTGAATAATTTCATGTAATTCAAGCTCAAAAAATATAATACAATAAGCTTTTTATGAAATTAATTAACTTTTAATTTGAG
>JAUJYT010000522.1:0-17849 GCA_033996565.1 Nanhermannia nana
TTTATGCATAACTTGAATATAATTCTCAAACGATTTGTTTAGTAATCTATTCTCTACTAAAACAGGTAATGATTCGAAAAAATAAACCCAAAATATTTTCAATATATACATAATTTGAAGATTGCATTGCATTCCAAATAACAAAATATGTTAGAAACTGAAGAAGAAAATAAATAATTTATTATGGGATACGATAAGAAAGAATGCAAATAAATGGGTTTGATATTAGAATATATATCATATTAATGCTTAATGATGTGTTTACTCGATGGCATAGCATGAATCGGTGATGAGGCATGCATTCAATACAATACGATGTGATATATGCGCGAATAGGTTATCCTCGAAAGGGCATCTCGTTGGCAAAGTCACACATAGCATCGCCATCATCATCATCATCATCAACATCAACATGAACATCAATTGTGTTGCGAACCCCACCCATCCAGGAGTTTGTGCTTAAAGAACATATAGAATTCACGTCAAACGATGCCAGAAATCTCATTGGAAAATCGCGATTCATATAAGATGCGGAGATGTTGGCATCTCTTTCTCTCTCGAAGGACTTGCGCGGATCACAGTATCGCCTGTATTACCAGCGCTAACGTATTTTGATATCACGATTTTTTATGTTATACAAACTCGACCGCATCTCACCAGTGATGAAAAGCGAAAATCGATTAAAAGAGGCGATGAGATTGGTCTAAAGTTAATACTGATAAACATATTACTGTATATTCTTGTATATGTTGAACGCATAAGTCATCCATTGAATTAGGAGAGAGTGCCGTAGATATAGAGAGCGAGCAATATCTGTGTTTGGCATAATCTGATTCTGAGTATCAACAGTATCATCCACTCAAGATTTACAGCGTGTTTAACTATTGGGGACTAAATAAAAATCCACTGCTCTAATTCGATTAGACCTTATCAAGAGGTAAGCCTTTCTAATACCAATCAATATCTTATTCTTATCTTTAAAATAGTTTTATTTTAAACTATTGATTCATTTTTATCAATGAAATTGCTTTCAATCAATGTTACTCAAAAATCATTTAAGATATCGATACAAACATTCAAAATAAACCGTTTTGCGTTAATTTATAATTTAAGTAAAATCTAAGAGAAATCTAAGAGAAAATAATCCTAAAAATGTTTTGATGTCAGTTCTAGTGATGCGATTCATTGCAAACTTATCTTAACCTTCAGATAATGAGAATGAGTCTCTTCTTATATTCCTTGAGATTTGTAATTTTCTTCTTTTTTGCCTCTTATCTCAATAGTGGCTTAATTTCGCGACAATGTTTGGCATTCTTTGCGGTCTTTATACAGTACAGTTAATCTGTAAATACTTAACATTGCAACGTTATGCTACCAGAATACGAGAAATCTTTGATATTTGCAATGATAAGATTATCTGATATTAACTCAGAATGTCTGATGTCTGATGTGCTTCTTTACTATTAGAATGCACTAAAACTTGAACTTAAAACTCTGTTTTGATGTATTGGTTTATTATGTATTTGCAGATTTGTTTGTAAATTAGATCTCTTGATAACAATAATGAGATACTATTTTATAAATTATAGTTTATTTGAATGGTTAAAACTATGGTCACATCTGTCGCTAATAAAACCCTTTCCAATAATAGGGATAATACTTTAGACTCTAATATGACAACTATTGGCAACAATCACTATTTATTTGAGCTCAATATACATTTTGTTATGCTATTAAATGTATGCCTCACTAACATATCTCGTATAATACAAGTACCAGTATATGTAAACCAATTTATGATTCACTTCTTCGATTGCCATTTAACCAAAAGTGATGAGCTATAAAATGGTTGTATTTGTAAGCCTTTTCCGCTGGTTTTAATCCTTTGAATTTATGAAACTTTTATTTAGACGCAAAAATATATGATTTATAATAAATGTTTATTTTCGCATAATTTACATTTCATAAGCATTTCGATAATAATTTTGTGGAAAAACAATACATAATAATGTTTATCTACAAAACAATTATTCTGCCATTTGATTTGCATCTTAACAAATCTTTGCTCTTTTAAGAGTCAATAAACGCTCTGAGAATTTTTTTTGCCAACGATAGTCTTATAGTCTCATAATCTAAATGATGCAAAAATGCATTGTATTGCACCGCACTTTCAAGAATGAGGAAAATCAATGAAAAAATGGAGCAAAACTCAAATCAAAAGGTGTGAGCAATAAACGCCTTTTGTTAGGCTTTACGTTTAATAATCATACGATCGAGTAATTTATTCATCTTATCTGTAAAACACGTTAATAAATCAATGTTCGTATTGAGATAAAGGGCTATCATATAGTTTAGATCATAGGAGTAGATGAATGCCAAAATATGAAAGTGGGCAATATTTTGTTTATTTGACTGCATATAACGTCTATATACTGTATAACTTATATATATAAGATTGTCTTCAAATGGGTCTATATCTGGTTCAAGACTGATGCGTGTCGTCGCCAAAAAGAAATCTACTATCTGTGTAGAGATGATATAGGTTTGAGTAGAGCACTATTTTTGCTATCCCTCCTCACTCTCTTTCTCTCATCTTCTCTTATCTATAATAAAAACGATGCGAATCAAGCTCAAGGCATTTTACGACTACATCAGATATAGCCTATGTGTGTGTTCATTGCAATTCTGTCGATTCGGTCTTTCGTTCGTAGGCTCCAAACCATACATTGAATAGTCAAATATCCGAGAAGAAGCCTAAAGGGACATCATAGATGGCCTTAATGCGTAAACATGCTGCATATGTGGTGTAGTCCACTGTCACATCAAACTATTTCATTTTGACTTCTAAAACAGGAATGTATACCTATATATACCATTAGGCAGTTATACTATAGAGAATACAAAGTAATTTTTATACACCATTATTAAAGCTGACTCTAGTTGTTCACAATAAATGCATGACAAGTAATGTCAGACTTTACTTAAATGATATGAGAAAAAAGAAAATAAAGGAAAATATTTCCCAAAAACTAAAGCCATTTACAATTTGCAGAACTTTTACAGTACTGCGAATAAAACTATCGAGACTTAGACTGACTCTACTTTACTGTCACATCATTTGACTTAATGTATGGCTTTACTTATTTCTTACCTCAAGTTTTCTTTCTGACTTATTCTTACTTTCTCTAATTCGCTATCAAAGCCGGTTGTATGGGATCATTAAGGCATGACTGGCCACTCATGCGAAGAAACGAGTTGACAATATGTCTTCATTATCATTATTTTTTCTTTTAGAGCTATTCTTAAACTTTGCATAAGTTATTCGCTATTATTGATGCTAAAAAGCCATAACACCAAAGGCAAGTTCAACAAATTAAGACATATGAATGGCTTATGGAACCTATTTTTCGTTCTCAATTGTTTTAAATGCTTCCAATGGCTGTTTATTTGCATAATTTAGAGCTTTTAATTGTTTTCTACTTTAAATTTTATTAATATAATTCGTATTAATAAATATTGTTGATCTCTAAATTGCTTTGAGATAATTAAATCTCTTTACTATTTAAATAATGATCAGCTCATTAATGCAATGTTTATAAGTAAGTGAAACATTGATGCCAATAGTTGACAAACTCTATAATGTTAGTGAACAGACTTATTAGAAGTGATAATTTATTATCTGATTGGAAACCTGCTTAAAATCTGATTCTATTACTAATGACTTACTATTTATATACAGTATTTATACATACAGTATATAATGTTAAATGCAATTTTTCATCTTTGTCTAACGGTTTTAAATATATTTCTATTGTACAATATTTGTAAAATACGATTCAGATATTGAATCTTTAATGCTTTCAAAATTACTGAAAATTAAGTTTACATCTCTTATACAGTATATCAATATTAATCACTAGTTATAGTTTATTTAGAATTGTTATTTAAATCATAATTATTTAGTAAATTTAATTTTTTAACGTTTAAAACATAGTCGGCCAACTCGTTTTGATTCAAGAGTTGGATTAATGCGTAGTACTCTGTAACCATCTCGAGGGTTAAGAATAAAAGTAGAAATCTGAAAAATTGTTTAATGGACTTTGGAGCCAAAAATTGTGCTTAGCGGGCCGGACCCGGTCCTGGGGGTCGTATGCTGACCGACTGCTCTAAAATAATGTTAAATTCTGTGCACATATAATACATTGAAGTCCGCAAATTATTGATACTACAATGTTTGTGATAAATATAATATTAGATTCCATTATTCCCAACAATACATTGAAAAATTTAAACTATTGATATTTATTGGAATTTTATCTATTTTGACTTCGTTGCCAACTGCATGTCTGCGGGTTTGTTACCAATACTTTGTTAGATAATGTAAGCGAGAGTTGTTGCTTATCATCGCAATCATATTTTAAATCTAAGTTATTCTGAACGTGATTTACTATAATAAAGCCGCTGTCGTCGCAAAAAATCAAAGCAAAATTGTTTAACTTTAATTTTGATCGAAAATCTTTAGCCACAACCGGGAAATCCCATTAAAATGAATTATTTTTAATAATGACGTCTCTGGAAAAGTTAGTTGTAAGTTAGATTAGATTATTGATGTATTGTGTTTTCTCTTATCAGGAAATAAAAAAGAGCAAAAGAAAAGTAGTTTTATGTTTATGTTTAGATCAAGTTTTAAACCTAATTATTGGTTTTTAGTATTATTTTTTAGATTTTAAGATATCCTTCCAGTCAGTCTTCAATAATCAAACATTTTATATCATATCATATTTTTATCTTTAATTTTTTATTAAAAATTTTTTTATGATGTTTGATATTCAGACTAGAATACAAAATATTTTCCTCAAATGATAAATCTCAAAAAATTTGCAGAAAAAAATGTAAATGTCTGGATGTTCACCGAAATAGTAGTATTACTCCAATTGAGAAAAATTTATATACATTTGAGATAATAATTAAAATTGAATTGAATTGAATATCTTATGGCAAATTATATCCAATAAATTATGTGCATATTAAACATTAATTTAGTTTTAGGCAAAGAATCAATCAAATAAGTCAAACCTCAGACATGTCCAATGGTATTATGCCATTAATTATGAAAGCCTTTACACTACTTGGAAAAAATGCCAAAAAGGCGCCCTCGAGTTTCAAGTCATTGAACGTGTCCAACGCTTGGCTCCAGTCGATATTTAAGAGACATTAGAATTAAAGGGCCTCTTCATTCCCTGTTCCAGAAGTTGACATATCCGTTGAATGCCAGTATTGTGGTAAGACCTGCACTCTTTCGAGAAATGCCAACTTATCTGTAAATACAGGCACTCAACCTCTTGTTATCACTGGTCATCTTGTCGCTTCTCTACGGGACTTTGCAATAGTATACCACACACTAAAAATGTCACCAGTTTTTCAAATGCACGAAAAGCATAAAAAGGTCCACTTTCTTATGCGTTCGCATAATCACACCATTTAATGCATATCACAAAAAATTCGCAAGAGTTTCATTTTCGTGCTTTCTTTCAAATTTAAATTTCAGACCCGAAAAAAACTGGTGAATACAGAGCCAATCCCTTCTTCCTGTATGATAGGCATCTTGCTATCAGACCAGACAAAGTCATGCTAATATATTTTCACTGTAATCATTGAAAATACAGCCAACATAAGTGACTCTCCATTCGTTTAGTTTTATTTTGAACAAAAAATTGAACCAAATATTATGCTTTGTTATTGCAATAATAATTTGATAACACAATAGCTATGTTCTCAAATCCTACATTACTTGAAAAGCAAAGAGTGACACTATTTGATTGTCTCTCAACACGTACGACTTCAAAACAGTGGAATATTTTTTGTGACTTCTACTTAAAGCCAGTAACAAAGCCTCATTCATGGCAACAATCAATGCTTTTTTATTTTTCCTCAATGAGAGGTTTTTTATTTCTTGCCATTTCCACGATTTTTGGCAGTTTCCCACTCATGGAATTGTTTCAATAACACAAAGTCTTATATTAAGCCTAAACTATTGTACAATATCAGAGTTTGTGTGTGAGAAAGAGAGGAAAGGATACTATTACTGCTAAAAACAATTGACGTTAAGCTATTTTACGAGGTATTTGATTATCACATTGAACGGCTTGTTTCCTTGTCTGCAATGGCGTCCTAGTGGTCAAGTTGACTGCATTTTCCACAAATGCTGATAAGAGTGATCGTAAAATGACTCACAAAACCCAAACCCCACTAAAAGCCACTATCGATACGACAAAATCACATCTACTTTAACATAAGGCTTTTAGGGTGAAAATCAAAGAGCATTAAATTCAAATTAAGATTAGATAAACACAAATACTTCAAATTGTCAAAAGCTTGTACTTAGTTTACAAGTTTAATATTTAGACAAACAAAAAGAACAAAAAAGATATGATAATGATTTATTACTGCACATTAACTGTATTATTGTCGGGATTGTGTCTCCAAATAATATTTTTTGTTTGTGATGTCCTTTCAGTCTAGTCTTTCAAATGCCACACCATTTGCTTTAGAAGAATAGCTCAACATTTATATAGTGACAGTTTAGTGGCTCAGAGCTAAATGAATATATTGACTGACGTTTTGGTGATTTTGGCTTTCATAGCAATGGTCGTAAATTTCAATGTTAAGAGAGGACACATCTCTAAAAACGACGCTATAAAACTTCATTCACATACAATTCCTTCATTTTTTCTTTCTGTTTGTGCATTCTCTGCACAAAACTAATTCTTCCCTTAGGGCTAAACGACAAAAATTTTCTTACAAATAATTACCACAGAAACAAAGACTAGAAATTCAAGAGTCGTAAGTTTATTTGGGCTCTCAATGATTTGCGACTTTTAATTTAATGCTAAGGATTATTGCATTTCTGCACTAATGTTAGTTTATTTTTTACTTAAACAATTCAAATAAACTTTAATTGCACTAAATTTTAATAATTACGCGTATTTATTGCATTGAAACATACAGTATATAACATTGATATAAATGGGCTAATTTTTAATTTATCAATAAACTAAAATTTACTCCAATACCATTTGAATTGATTTTTTAGTGTACTTTTTAAAGTTATTTATAACTATTGTTTAAAGTCATTGACTTAGTTTTTTAAGCTAAACACTAAAAATATAGCATTAGACTAATGATATAATTAGGGATTACTATTATAGTAAGGACGAAAGGGTTCATTAATAATAATCGATGAATATCTTACTCTATTTTTAATACCAAAATAATACTTTCCTTGAATATTAATTATTAATATACAGTAAGTAGTAATTTCAGGTTTTGCATGCGATTCATACGTTCGAAGCTGTTTTACTTGTGAATTAATTAATAGTTTCACTGAAAATGAAAGTCTTAGATAATAATTTTGGTATTATTGTTGTTAATCAATCTTGGATTCAAAGTCTACGTTAGCTTTTTATTATATAGTTATATCTTGTTTTTACCCAACCTAAAAAAGTATCATTTTGTCCACAATAGCTAATGAACTAATGCTAAGATTTTTAAGAAATATAATATACTGTAAGTGCTGTACAATAATCCTACCTATAATTTATGTATTAGTAGGCAATAAATTATTTTCATTCAATTTATTTGAAATGAAAACTATAAAATGCGACTTTAATTATGTTATTAAATTTGATAGAATTAAGAAATAATAAGAGCAATGATTAATCGACTTAAAATGGTTTAATTCAAAGCTAGTTTTAAATTAAAAAATGACAAACTGGGTTACGATCAAAGTTTAAATTGTTTGTTAAACTTGAAGCAAAATAGAATTTAAATTTGTATAAACGTGTGCCCACTGCTTAATAAAAGCTCAGCCGCCAGGGTATAGAATATAATCAAACAATGAATTGATTAATGACTTATATGGTAGGATTGGTCAGAGTCTTATCTAACATCCTCTGATGAATGTTAGCCTTGTTTTAACGACCCTATTATGATATTATGATCTTTTTATGTACTGTTATAATAACAACGAAAGCGAAATGCAAAACATGTTCAATTTGTGCAACCATTCAAACAATAATGAAAAAAATGAAATTATTATTAATGTAAAGTTAAACATTGTTTTTCTTCGCAATATTGACTGCAAATACAGATGTATTTATTTGCAAAAGACTGGCTTTGCTTTTGTTGTCACTTCTTTGACGGTCAAAATTAAAATTAATTCATTTCATGCAACCGAACATGCATTACATTCACTTCCGAATCGCATTTGAAAGTAATTTTTTATTTTTTGATTACATTATTGAAATCCATTAGAGAAGAGAAATAATTGTCATAAGATTTGAATTTGAGTTTTAACTCAAATATAATTGAATAGTTGATAGTTTTTCCAATTTTGAAGTTTCCTTATGAAAAACATGAGTTCGTGTAATAGTTAGTGCAGAGTTGGTGCAGAGTTAGTGCCGCGTTAGTGATGGTGTGAACGCGTGACACAATGCCATCACAATCGAAACCATAGCAAAGATAGAGCAACTATTGTTGAATCGTAAGTGTATTGTTGTGGGTACACCTCCTCCCCAAACTGGCATCCCTTATGGATAACACCCTGATCTTATGATAACAATAGAGTTAGTACTAACTGGTGAGCATATAGTGTTGTATAGCATGGTTATAGTTGTGGTGCACGGAATGATGCATAGAGTGATGCACCAGTTGTTAGCAATGTATGTATGCATAACATCGCACACACAGTACTTCATCCAATGCTAATATAAAATGGGTGTCAACACATTTGGCACAAACTCCTCCTCTAAACAATAGTACTCCTGAGGGAACTATTAATCATAAGGTGTGGCCAAATAGTATGATTGACGTGAAGTAGTGCCCATTTATGTGGTGAAGAATGTGCGACATTAAAAAATGCTGTGCCTCATAATGAGACGGCGGGCGTGCAAGTTGTTCACTTAAAGTACAGCCTTTTTCACTATAATATAACATTAGGATTGGTTAAAAAGCTGACAGAGTTTATGCTGAACGCTGGCGCCACTAACAGCGGGGGAACCAAAGTTAATACCTTCTTAGCGGAGTTTTAAGCCATGCTCTGAAGCCCCCAAAGTTTGATGATATCCCCCGAACGCGTTTATACACACACTTCACTTTGGCAGGCATGCAATGGCAAACACATCCCCTCCTATCCTGAGGGAACCGCAATGGTTCATATGGATGAAAGAGATGCGATCCGATCATCTTCTCAGACCAGTTTTGAAAATCGGAGAGGAGAGCAAACATTCCTGGCTTTAGTGAAGTGAATGTACAGCAAACGCATTGAGAGTCGCGTGCATTTTACTGTTGTTTAACTTAAAGTGTTTCGTACTTTTTGCCAACGACTCGATAATAAGTTTTATCACTAAACCGACAGTTATTAACGATTCAGTTCTGATTATTTTTTCGCTAATTATTATCTCAATGGATATTGATCTTAATCTTATTGATTTGCATCTTATCAACGATTGTCAGTCACTTTTCTATATATTGTCAATTATTTGAATGCAATAGTGAAAAGTTATTTCATTTACTAATAACTTATTGCAACTTAAATAATAAAGTATTACGTATTTTAATCGATGAAAAGCTAATCTATTGTTAATTGTGATTATGATTTTATTGTTTAAATGGTAAGGACCGAGTCATTAATATTATGCAAACTTCTAATTGAACTATAATTAGGTCTTGTCTTGTAGTCTAGTCTTCTCTTCTCTAAAACTTTTCTCATGAGTATAAAAAGAAATACTTTTCAATCTAATTCTACTGCAATACTAAAAGCTTACTATTTTGAAACTGGAATAAATTTTTTATTGCAATACTAACATAAAACTTGAGCGCCGCTATATGTTTCCTGGAAATAAATTATATCTGTAAAAGTCCATGATTTAACTTTTTTTTCGCTCAAAATGTTAAATGTGTTTTATATTCAACATAAAAAACAAACTTTTATTGCAGTAATGATTTTGAACTGTTATTTAGCATTTATTGTTCAAATGAGTTGAATCTCAGTAATAGTTTTTAAAGGATTAAAATTTATTTAAAACTCATCATTAATCTGTCGATTTGACCTCTTTCTCGGCTTTAAATTAATTATTTTTTATTATCTCTATTAATTGTATCTTTAATTTATGTTCAATAGGAATCATCACTTCGCTCAAACATCTGATACCTCTCTAGTGAAAGATTAAAGTCTTTGCAAAAAAGAACTTTTTTTCAACGATTTTATTGAAATCTTAATAAAAACATTGAAAACTCATTTCATCAAATGTTTCGAACAAATAAGTGTGAAATCATTTGAAAATTTGATGAAAACAAAAGTACAACTAATTAGAATTGAGTAACATTCCCAACAGCTCTTTATTACAAAAGTTTATTATCGAAAAAAGTTTAAATTTGCTTAAAAAATAATGGACAATATGCACAATCCAAACAGTGACCCATCAGCCCAATCGGGTGCTTCTTCGGCAGCGGCCGCGGCTGCTGCGGCTCATCGCTGGTACGCAGACGGTGGGCCCCGAATGGAACCCACTGGTAATATGTTAGTACCAGACGATATGGACGTATTTTTCCATTCAATGAGTGATGGAAGTGGAAACCATGTCAATCCGGCAACTTATTATGCAAGTCCAGCGGCAGCTGCGGCGGCGAGAGCTGCAGCCGTGCACAGCTATCGTCCATCACCACACGGTAAGAATCGTATCTCATATAAGTTAATTAGTATGAGACGAGAGTTTTCATAATTTCTTATTTAGTGTCTAATAGTTTTTTATATAAATTTGAAGGTGAAAGTATCGCATAATCGTTGCCTTACTTTTTACTAATGTCTGCAAATCTGCGAATAGCATGAGCTCAGGCTTATCTATAAATGCACTCATGCAGTGAGTGTATTAAAAAAAAGTTGATAACAAATGCAGACATCAGTTTGAAATGACTCCTGAGATTGACATTAAAGACTTGCTTATCTGCATGTTATATCACTTATTTAATAGGAAACAGTGTTGTTTCATTTTAATATCACTACTAGAACTTGTGCCAAAAACAAAATTAGCTCATACTCAGTGCAGGCATTAACTCAAGTCCGGTATATCATATAGGATTAATTCTATTCCCGTAACGTTAAATCTTTCGTTTAATAAAAGATGTGCTCTCTTTTCTTTTTTCCTTACACTTACATATTCTATAATTTAGAATAAGCATTAATAAGACATAAAGCATCCAAAGCTGAGAAAACGCTACATAACAAATAATAGCGATTTGGGGCGTATGGCATATGCCTTTGCCGTCAATTCACTTTTGACTTGATGGCTATTATAGTGAAAATAGTAGTGCAATATTGTTTTGTTAGCATTTATGGCAAGCCCTTCATAGTGTTTAACGTCCATCATAGCACTCCCGAATGAATGACAACCATAAATTAAATATAACACCAAACTTTGTAATGATCTACTGGCGGTCAATGATTAAATAGCTCTCTTATAGCTATGTTTGTTTTCTCCTTTTGTGAGCTAAACGTACTCATTATGATACCAGCTCTCAGATCAGATTACTTTCTACTTTAGGTTTAGTCCAATCAAAATATATCTCTAAAAACCAAAGGCATAATAAAAAATATTCATAAATGTTATATTGATTTGATATCTATCTATGAGATAACCAGAAGTTGATTGTATCAGAGAAGATATAAAGCCTAATATCAGAAATGCAGAGATGATCTGAACCAACTGTAGTACAAAATTGACATTGAGTTGTGAGCACTTTTCCTTAAGTCGTTTGTGTTAAAAATAAAGCAGAGCTATGTTTTTACAATTCATATAAAAGATAATACAGTAGTTGTGGTTCAAAATATTTCTAAGTTATAAAACAGTGCAATTGTGCTAATTTGGGAGAATTGAAATAATAATTCACGCGAAAATGTAATATATTTAAACACCGATTCGAATAAGTTAAGGGCTGGCGAACTGTCAAAATCGGTTGAGAATGCGAAAAACCAGATCCCATAGAGGAAAATGAGTAGGAGAGAGACGAATATAAAAGTAAATTTGCACATTTTAAAGCATTTTTCACTTTTACAATTTTCCGGTCGAGTTATAAGAGAAAAATATATAGTAAAATATTTTGTACACGTTTCGTTGTGTGTCTTGTGCCCACTTCTTAAAATATGGGCCACACGCGGCATATCACACACTGAGCGGTGAACACATTCTCCTTCTTTGATTCCATATTTTAGAGCATTTCTCCTTTTTATGACTTCCAAAACGCGTATTTATATATCTTTTGAAGACTTTTTAACCCAAAAACTGCGATCCTATTTCATATGGAACTTGACTTGTTTGACATGAAAGTAGATTAACCAAACTCAATAGTATCACCATTTAGTCTAGTTTTGTCATTCGTTAGTATTTTAAACACACCATTAATTCGAGCAAATTAGAGTATATTAATCAAGAAATTGAGTTTAATATCAATAATCCTTTTCATCATAACATTTTTCGCAAACTTATAGCCTCGAAAAATATAAATTTTTTTCTTGAATCAAATTTTTTACTTTTTCCTTTATTTACATTATATTCAGTTTAGTTATGAAATTAGTTTCACAATAAGTATGGGATCGTTGTTCAGTCTAAGTGTAAAATATCGATACCCTCGAGGCTATCGCACTGTTGATCAGAAGTAAATAAATACAATTAAATGCAAATTTTATATATTTATAAAACTTGATAAATATTACAAATGGTAATAAATAGCTAACGATCTTAAATAATAATGATTTATATAAGCAATATTTTTATCAAATTAATATGCATTGATGATGTCAAGGTAATGACATGTTGACCTTTTCAGGTCAAACTCATCTATGTATTTATAGCCCTCATTATGGTTTGGGTGGGGTTAAGGAGGTTTACTCTCATATAAATTCTCTGTGACCTTAAGGTGATTATAGTTAACTTTTTGTGTGATTTTGTCGTCATATAAACTGATATTAAAATAAAATTAAAATATTAGAAATTAAATCATTAATGTTATCTTTCTTTGACTTATGCGACTTTTGGTACTTGACTTCAAAGCAATACGACTTCAATTAGTTTCGCAGCTATATTATGGTATAAGTTGACTTATTTATAAAAACATAAGTAATATTTCGAGTTGGAAGCAATGATAAACTCTATCATTAAATTTTACTGATAATTGCTTGAGCTAAATATGAAGAGAGAAATACATAAATTATAAAGTCGTCGCAAAACTGAACTGAAGCCTTGCATTAAAGCACTTTGAAAGGTGGCCTATAAGCGCCCCACTGATATTTTTACGGTACAAATTGTCCCAATAACTAAATTCATTTCAATAGTAAATCTGTTAATACTAGTACAGGTATTTTTAGCTGAGTTCATCATATTCATTGAAACTGTTCGAAACTACAGTGTATTCAATTAGGATTTTTTTACTTAAGGACCGGAATGTGTATTTGTTGTAAAACATTTAACATGTTATTTCACCTTAAATTGCCTGAAATCAGAAAAAGAGATTAACTTTATTGTACTTAATTTGAAATCTTCCTTATAGTAAAGTCCTGATCTACTTTAAATTGAATATACATTATAATTATTCCCACAATTAGTAATTTATAGCTTGAATGATACACTTTTTAGTGAAATAGTAATTTGTTGAGCAAATATTTAATTTGAACTTAAAATTGTTTTGATTGCCCACAAAAAGTTCAATGCATTTCAAATGGTAAGAATTTATTCTTTGATCGATGTTTTTGTTTCTCAATATAATCAATTTAATAGTACTGATAATTCATATTTAAATCTCTTTATTGATGTCATAAAGAGTAGTGTAAAATCTCCAATTGTGAAAATCACTTGAAGTGATGAACTTATTTGATGATAATGTCTAACAAAGGTTAAAAATATCAGTGGTCTGCCAACTGAAGAGCGACGATAAGTATAATTGCCTTTTCATCCTGCTTAAGAGAGCAGATGTGATGGCAGCCCAACTATATGCCAGTTATGCCATTGGCACACCAATTATAAGAATCATTTATCACATAAATGAGTAAAACCTACGTCTCCTTTATACCCCGGAGCCTGACTTACCTTTACTTCAAATGCAATAGAAGTGCATTTATGCAGAAAAGCTAATACTAGAAAACACTCATACAACCAAATATACTTACGCGCTATCTCACTATTATCGTGTTAAAACCACTTAAACAATTAATAATTAAAATTGTATCCAAACTATTATTTTCAATGAATGCAATTTTATGGAAGAATTTTATACTAATTTCAATTAATGATTTATGGATTTTATAAATATCTAATAAATAAACAAAAGCTGTTAGTCTAACAATTATTTAGCTAAATATTTTGCGTAATTGTTTTATAGCATGCCATACGTGTCACTGCATTTATTCTGTAGTATTAAAACTCTTATAATAAATGTATTCAATATATGGTTTGTTTATAAATATTGTTTTTTATTTATACTTTTGAAAAAGTTTTATTCAACAGACTTTTGATTTGATTCTATTTTTAAAATATAAGATAAACTGTTTTATAACACCTTTTTTCTTGAACTATGCAATAAACCGATAAAACAAACCTGATATTTACGACCTTTGAATACAGTACAGAGTACTAATATTTACAAAACTTATACAAACTGTGTAACCCATCCCTGCTATTATATGGTGTAAACTGCAAGCCTGCCATAGAATTTAAATTCTTGATCGTATGCTATTAAATGGTTATGAACTATGAAAAAAACTAAATATTCATTTATTTTTAATGTAACGCTAAATGAAAAACAAAATTTAAAAATTAAAATACTTGACATTGGATCGAAAAGGGCTTCCATTAGCTCTCGGATCAAGGCTTGAATGAACCGAAAGCGTTATTAATTTTTCAAATTTTGATGATTAATTAACGCGATTATACAAATCGATTGAATTGCTTTTGGCTGATTAATTGCAAATAAAATAAGTGAGTGTGCGATTCACGTTATCTTCATTTTTATAGCTCCCACAGCTCTTTAGATTATTTTGAATGAACACATTTTCTAATTTGTTTTGACTTTTTAGAAGATAATTTCAATTAAATTAATATATTGTCAAATGAAAAATAGTTACACAATAATTGTTGAATTTTAAACAAATAAAAACTTTTATTAATTACAATTTCAATTTAATGACAGCACGTGTGACCAGTGGTCAGGTATGTCGGCCTCATTTTCATACTCCATTACATCCGTGGATCTCAGCGGACGCAAAGCCACCGATGGTGCCTCACCCCGCCCACCACAGTCATGGCCATCCAGCTGGTCCGAGCTGGTGTTCACCATTCGGTTCTGGGAAGCCCTCAATGTCTGGACACCATCCAAGTCCGCCAGGCATGGGTGTACATCATGCTCCTTCTGCACCTTCCCATTCTAGTCCACATTTGTTTAGCTTTCCTCCTACACCACCTAAAGATGCGACTCCGGATAACGTATCTGGAGCTTCTGCAGCCGGGAATGCAGGTCCAGCTCCAGGTTCGATATCAGGATCTGCGGCCACTGAATTTGGTAGTACGAGCAGCAGCAGTAGCAGCACAAATGCCATAGCATGCAGCTCAGTCGGATCTGACACGTTGTCCTCTTCTGCAGCATCTGAAATGAAGCCGTATTACGTGAACGCAGCGACGCATCACAATATGATAACCAGCTTGGGCTCAGCCTTATCTAACTGCTCGAGTAGCAAACCCAGAGAAGGTACTGCAAACTTCTCCTCAAGCATAAATCAAAGCGCACATTATCATTCTTCTTCAATAAATCCCTATTATCCCGCACATTATGTACCGACGAGCTCAGGCCCGCCGACATCCACAGGCGAACTTAGCGCTAGTTCTCCATATGGATTCCCCCATCACTCACACCATAGCGCATCATCTTTGCTTAGTGCTAAATCCATACAGAGCACCGGTGCTCAGGCATCAAACAAACAAAGGACTAAAGGAAGGTCCAGCGCCGGTAAGCGCATAAAACAAACAAACAGTACTAACCATTTCGTTAGAAATAATTCAAAATAATTCAAAATAATTCCAATAATTATGCGATTACTATAATGAGACGCTGGAAATCAATTTTATGATTTCATATCCGCATCACAACTGCATTACAATAGCATTGAAACACATTACTAACAACCACTTAATCACTTCATTTTTTCATACTATAGAAAGGCTTATGAGTAGTAACTGTTACTGTACTAGTATTACTACATGTATATGTTTAACACTAAACAATTAATCACTAGAATTCAAACTGTCTTTTAACCCATTTCTACTTTTTTAACTTTTGCCAAATCACACATTTTAAAGTAATTCTCGGTCATCAAAATTTATGCATTGAACTGACAGCTTGAGCTCTATTAATGAGGCTTTACTTTCACGATAATATATAACAAAAATAAAAGATCATTAATTTACGAGTTGCACAAACTTTTACCATTTCAATACTAACTGCTTAAACCTGTACTTAGACTTAACAAATAATGGATTTGGTGCTAAACTTTGCAGATCTTGATTACTCACTACGATGTGCTATGTATTAACCTCTAAACTGTTTCAATCTTAAGGCCCACAGCTTTTAATATCATCATCTCATTACATGATTGTAATGCAAAAGTTGCACCAATTTTGCTAAAATTATCTTTCGCTGGCGAGTAAAGTATTTTATGTAATATATTGGACAGCAATCGTGTATGAGAGCGAATAATGTGATTTAATAAATCAACAACAGCTCCACCATATAATTTTGAAGTGAATAACAAAAAACAAACACATGCCTTGAACTTTTAATCCTAGATAGGGATAGTTAGGAATGTAATTCATTGCTTTAGTTGAGTAACTTTTTTTGTTAAATCATATAATGCATTGAAGCCTTTCATTTATCAAATAAGCTTTAGTTTGGATATTCTCTAATTTATAACTATTTAAATGAGAAAATCTAATTGTATTATAAACATAGTAAGCAGTGGTTTGCTATTTTATTCTCTTTACCACAACTTTGTTGAATATCTGCTACTTTTATGCTAAAGACATACATTTCAAGGATTTTTTTTGACCGGTTTTCCACATAAAAAGCATTTAAAATATTTCATTCAATGATTTTTATTTCTGTAATTAACTGTATAAAAGTCATCGATATTTACTATTATTGAAAATCAGCAAAACGTGATGTGTCTAAAAAAGTAAATATTTGTTGAACATGCATGTAATCCATGTTATCCTTAGGATAGACCAATTAAATAGAGGAGTGGAATTCATGATTGCACCCTTATATATATAATATATATATAAAGTTGCTTTAGTTGAGGTAATAGTGATGAAATGAATGCCTTTGATTGTAAATGGCCACGAATTTAATAGTGTTGACATTGGCCGGTAGATAATTCGATGTTTAATGTAATGCATCAATTTGGGAGGGAATCTACAACTGATTATTAAGGAATAAACGGAGGGAACTCAATATAAATGCTGGCACATACTGATGCTGAATATAAAAAAACGTTTCCCACCCTCTAAACTTTGTATTAAATTGCAATTATTCAAAGACCATTTCAAACTTTATTACAAGTCTTAAAGCATGAATCTTAGAGCTAAGTTTTAAATTCTATTTGTCCTCAGGATCTTCTCTTATAAATTTGATTTACAGACCCCGTGAGAGCTTATTGTAATTTATAAATTACAAATAACCTGCATTTTTAATTTCTCATGTAATGGTAAGATATGAAGTATTGAAACTTAATAATTATCGAGCATTAGTTG
>JAUJYT010000523.1:0-17833 GCA_033996565.1 Nanhermannia nana
ATGAATCGTTGGTTTTAATTCATAAATTTGTAAAATTTTTTTCAAAGTTGGAATAGACTTAAGAAATAATCAAAAATTACTCATTTGATTATTTGTTTGATAAAATGTTAAAGAATTACTATAAGGGTTTGTTTCACTATTACTTATTTTAACATATTTTTAACATATTTTTTGTTACTCTGGAAATCACTTATATTGTAAACTCGCTTATAGTGAAGATCTGGTAAAGATCAGCCTGTAAATATAAAACTTTTAGGTTGTTTAACTTGGGTTCATTAATAGAGTACCCCGTTTTAAAAATTCATTCGCCTGTACTGATGGTTACATTATAAGGGGTAAAAAAAGTTCCATATATATTGTGGCCATAATCGGGGTTAGACTGTAAATAAAATTGAATAAAAAAATAACTGAAAGAATAAGTTGTGTGGCCGGTTGTATCTGATTCGGTATGTCAGGCGTTTGACATTAATTTAGGATGAGTTTTAATGAGCTTTCTTATCAACTCTGGTTATAAGATTATAGTTATCATTATTTAAAATTTCAAAATTTTAAACTTTGTTTAAAATTATTTTATTAATAATTGCAGTTTCAATATTCCAATACGGGACATATTTTTTAAAATTTGTCTTAAAAAAATAAGGCTCAGGACCAGTGAAACTGAGCAATTGTTCATCACTTTTACGAGTGTTTCAATGTTCACAAAAACTTATAGTTTTGCAAAATTAAGGCCATCTTCATTCGTATTATTGCATGTAATTATTGTTTTAATTTTTTTTAATTGTGAAGTAATTACATATTTTGCAAAACAAAAAGTATGAATAAATATACTGAAAATCAGTTCACGCTCTGAAGCGTCAATAATTTAACACATGTTCACATCGGTTCACATAATTTGCAATAAATTAAGTCTAATTTTAGCTGAAAATATTGCACTTCAATTAAACTAATAGCAAGTTTATTATAATTGTAATGTATTTTTGTGTTAATGTTAACTTTTTGCATATGCAGTGGGAATAATAGGGGTTCTAAACCTAATACACTGAATGGATCATTAAATTCAGAAAAAATACTAATATATCGGATATAATGAGTGCATAAATTTTTTTAAATTTTTATTTTTGTCATATTTTTCACATTTATCTTAATTTTTAAGTTTTGTGCTTATAGTGGAATATGAGATGATTTTAAAAAGTTTTTAATAGCTTTTTTTTAACAAAAATTTAAATTATGTGAAAAAAGATGTGGAAATTGTTATTTTTTTTAAAAAAAAAGTGAAACGACTGTAGAGGAAAGAAGTTTTGCAATTAAATTAAGCGAAAGTTTTCTCTTGTGAAAAATTAGTCACTGGATTCAAAAATAGTTTTTCCCAAATTAATGAATACAAATATATCAAAAACTCAATGTCAAAATGTTGCGAAAAAATACTTATTAATAAATTTAAAATTTCAAAACTAATTAATCATATGATAGATCAAAGTTTTAAAGTTAAGAAATTTTTTGTCCATCAAAGTCTATTTTAAATAAATCATTGATTAAATTTGTCAAAAAATATTGCATTAATTATTAACATTTCTTTATTCATAAGATTTTTAATGAATAAATGAATTCATATATGCATTTAACCTAAAGCTCAAAATCACAATTTTTCTAAGAGGGAGGCTGTCAAGCGAGGGTAAAAATTGTTATGACTAGAGATGGGAAAAATATAATTTAAAAATTTGCATTTGTATTATACTGTATTTTACTATTTAATACATATATTTTTCTATTTAATACATATATTTTTCAATTTAATACATATATTTTTCTATGTGAGAGTTTTTGGTTCAATTTGATCAATAATTTAAATATAATAAATTCATCCCAACTACTTCTTTAAAAAAGTACTGTACAGTATTAGATATATTTTTGGTGAAGTGTTGAACCTAATAATGACCACATTGGATGGGAAAAAATTACAATTTAAAAAGTTTGGATTTTTATTAATACATGAACTGGTATTAAGCCGTATAATATAACCTCGTATTATACAATAATTACACACATTCTATCTCTATTCACTACTGTAAACTTGCTTTAAATTATTCATTGCAAGGATTTTATGTCTGGTGTTGTTTAAAAAATCTGATAAATTTTTTATGAATTTAAGAGTTTGTGGCAAATATTTTCAATATATATATATATATATATATATATATATATATATATATTCATAATCTGACGCTTTCAGCAAAATTTTCAAATTAATCTAAAAGTGATTTTGAAGAAACGGTATATCTATGAAGGCCAGTGCCAAAATGCCCTGGTATGGCTACAGAATCCTTGGCCCACAGCAGGCTACGGCACTATCATCACTGCTCTGTCATAAAGTTGTCCCTATGCAAGTCTAATAAATAAACAGACCATCTCATTGGAGGTATTCTTCTGGGTCTCACTCCACTCTAGCTTGACCAGGTATACAGGTACCGCCTGTTTAAACCAGGAATCGGGCTTTATATTTATAATAAACGAAAAGATGTTAACTGTATATTGGAATATACAGGAAAAGCATTGAATAGATATTTATTATTTTTAAAAATCCCAATATTTTCAAAAATATATAAACTTTATTATTAAAATAAATGATTAAACTGCAAACAAATTCTGAATGCGTCTAAACCGTGGCAAATATTTAAACGCATTAATTTACTAATGAAAATTAATTTTACCATAAGGGGTCATGATATAGTACGTACGAAGTTTTGGGATGTTTTCAGACCCCTCCCCCTCCCTGTTAGCGTACTGTCTATGTTATCCCTATGTATGCGTACGCATTTTAAAAATTAGTTTGACCCCTCCATCCTCCATCACTGCGTACGTAGTATGTGTATCACTCCTAAATAACTAGCAAGTGAGCTGCAAAACCAAACTATAATTATAAAGTCAATGTAAAGCATGCTTTAATATTGTTCAATAAAATTATTTGATTAGTTAAAGTATTTAAGATACTTTTCAAAATACAGTAAAATTTACGGGAAATTTATGGAAAATATAGAAAAAATTTTTATCATTAAGTAAAGGAATGATGACATGACTATGCCAGGTCACCCCAATGTAGGGTCACCTCACTTCACTCACTTGATTCTTAAAATTCTGATGTCCTAGTCATTGAACATTAATAGGCGTCCTAAAGGGTGCCATTTTTTCGTTATATTTTTAAGTCATATATTAATATCTCATTAAATTAATATATTTTTTTAATGATTTAATTTATTTTATGTATTTTTTCTACTGTAAGACATGTCTCAATCGATGAAAAATATATATTTATATATATAGATAAGAGACCTTCGCACGTTCTTCCATTAGTTTATAATTTTTAATTTTTTAAAAATAAACTTGAGAAAAATTAATTGCTTCAAAATTTTATGATAATAATAATATTTAGGATTAAGAAAATTATTGATATTTCTATAACTTTAATTATAATTAAATTGTAACCTAGAGAGTGGGAAACTTTAATCAATACCTAAAAAACAGCTAATTATTGACTTAACAGAACAAAAAAGTTTACAACAAATTGTGCTTAAATTTTAGATTAAAACTAACGCTTATTTGCTTTAATTTTTTTTTTAATTTTATTGATTGATTCGTTCGAAGTTTTATTTTTACTTTAATTTTAATAAACTTGAAAATCGTGATTACGTTTATCACCCTTTTTAATAAATAAGAAGGAAAGTGTTTTAACCATAAATAAAAACAGGTTTCTTCATATTTTTACATTGAGAGCTGCATTAATTATAACTTCCTAATTATTTTAAGTATAATTTTAATAAACTTTTACAATATGTATGAAACCATCCTTTTTATAAATTAATATATATACGTATTTACCCGTATAGTATGTCCCTAAAGACCCTTAAAATATAAAAAAATTTATACTATTGCAACCCTTGCTTTATTTAAAAAATGCAAACTAGAGGTCACCGGTTGTTATTTTTGCTCACTTTGATTAAAACATTAAAAAGTTTATTAAAGTTAAAACATGTAATTATACGAACCAATGATTTCCCCTTCAAATGACTGACAGAAACACCTGTAACTAATTCATCAATAATAAAAGGGACTAATTTTTAATGATATTTAAATCAAGTTTTCGTAATTACATTCAGAACACAAACAATAAAAAAAGAAACAAAACTCACCACAGATAACATGTAAATTGTATTTTATGTAATCCATCCGTTTATATAACTATATAAATGTACTTTTGGGACATATTATGCATTAAAATATAATTTATCGCTTACTAGTTAACAGTCTCTGATGTATTAATAATGCGTATATTTTTTAAATTAATTGAATATTAATTTTTCATTAGACTTGAGTTATATATCGATGTCATGCATGTCAATAAAATTGATGTAAAACTCATTCCTCAGTTAATAACTTTTAGATTTAGTATAAATTTGCTTCAAAATTAAAGGTATGCCTGACGTGAGTCTATAGCGTATCAAAAGTAAAAAATTACTTTTCCATCAAAATGTTTAACTAAATATGAAAGATATTCCCGATTAATATATTCAACCTATTGGTGAATAGCATAACATTAAACATGATTGACATATAAGCATAATTCAAGAGCAAAAATTTTATACTTGAATTATTTTGAACACACCTATGCGTAAAATTGATAAAACGAATTAAATATTAAAAAATGTGAGCTCGAGTTTCACTTATCCCTCGTTTATATCTAATGCAAGATTTTAACAGAGAGTTTATGCCACAAATCATTTTTATATGCATACAAATATAGAAATAAATCATTAAATGCATTAATTTAAATGTTAATAATCAAGGTTTGCATCGTTAGACTCTTTTTCTTTCGCTTAAATGGCAGTTAAAACTATTAAAACATCGAGTGTTTGCATAAAATCCTGAAACGACTTGATCTTGAAGTTAATAATAATAATAATAACAAAACAACAATAAAAGCAAAGGTGTAATCGTTGAAAGAATAAGTTTTTGTTTTTAAAAAAGAGACAAAATTTTATTTTCAGGATTTGTAAGATTTTCATAAGATTAATTATAGTTTTGGTCTTAAATTTATGCCTCACTGGTGAGCTTGCAATAAATGTGCATTAATTCAAAATAATTAGCGCGATAGCAGTTAAGCTCTGCACTTAATATATAACAGTCAATGACGAACACAGCTTAAGTCTCATGCAATGAATTAGTAATAAATCCTTAATCGCTAGTACAGTAATACCTCCATATTGCGGACAAAACTCTTGTACAGTGTTTACTGTTACGCAGTGGCGTAGAAATACATTTTTTAACCAATTTCCTCATATTTTTCTAGACTTTTATTTATATTTAATGTTATTTTATATGTTTATGTAATTTTATAGCATATAATATTAATTGTGTTTAATTTTAACATTTATTTTTCACTATTGCTTACGAGTGAGGGTCGACTCCAAAATACCAAACAGTTAACTTCAGTTTGGATACAATGATCTTGTATTTTATCTTTTTTGTAATGTAATGTCTTTTTATTTACTTAATGTCTAATTTGATAATATAAAAAATCCCCAAAACCCCAAAAGTTTTATAGTTTAATATCACACCAGTGGGTAACTTCCTAACATCACTATTAAAAATCTATTTTACCAGTAGTTGAATGGCATGGGCTTATAATTTTATTCACTAAAAGGGGTTCATTATATTGAGGTTTTACTGCATTTTTTTTCTTAATTTTCAGCCTTCAACCTGAAAATCAAAGCTAATTCTACATATACTGTAATTTTAGTAAACAAATTATAATTTTCAACAATTGCCTTTCGTTATAAATCTTAAGCCGTATTTTATTTACTTTTATTTTTTTAAACTTAATAAATTAAAGTTTTAAGCTTTGATTTATAGAAACTTTCAAATTAGATATATATTTATATAAATTCGTTTATTATAATTCAAGCTTTACATTCATTTTAATTAAATTCTCTTAATACAGATCGCAATAAAAATAACATAAACTGATAAATAATCAGTTAATTTATTGAGAATACAAAACATATTCAGCTCTTAAAACAGTTGAAAAGTTTATTACTCTATCCTTTTTCGTCGAATATAAAAGTATTACAAACAATGAATATTTTTTCTACATTTATACGTATATTTAGAAAACATATTCAAATATTTGTTAAACCTCTAAAACATACAGTGCTTCAAAACTTTATAACATCTCTAAAAAAAAGTTGAAAAACCCTATTGTTTAACAAACTTATTGATAATAATTATAAAATGAAAATAAAATAATAAATGAATAATGTATACGAAAATAAGATTAAAATTATAGTGCATTTTATGCACAAAAACACAAAACACATAACTTTTTAAACCTAATTAGCATGCAATTTAAAATCACATGTAATCAGGCGTATAATTGGCAGCAATTCTCTTAGTATTTGAGTATATTGTATATGAAATGCATTTTTAGTCTTTTTCTAAAAAACTTATGCATTTTTTGTATATGACATACAATTTGATTGCAAACAAGTAAAAAATATAATTAATATAAAGATTATATGAATCAAGTCTTAAATAAAATGCACGGATTATGAAATAAGTTCATAAAATAATAAAAGATTAGGACATTTTGTACTTTTTTGGTGCAAATATTTTGCTCAGTATTTAACAAAAATAATAATGCTTTTCGATTAAACCAAAAATAAAAATGACATTTAGATTAAGTCTATGAATACTTTTCTATATATTTATAATATTAAGAAAAATACTTTTTAAACACAAAATATGTGATAAAACTTATAATAAAGTAATAGAAAAATTCCCCAAACTTTACGTAAGTTTAATCACTGAAACACCAAATACTGATTATGTTTTTTTTGGTAACAAAAAGAAAATAATACAAACTTTTTATAATAAATCAAAAGATCATAAAACTGAGATTCAAAATGTAATTTTCAAACTGAAAACCAAAACGCTTTCCCATAACATACAGAATAAAAAATAAAACTCAACTCTCAAACAAACCCGAAAAACCCCAAAAAATATATAATCCATTGAGTCATTGCTTCGTAAATCCGGGATTAAAGTAAAGCGATTTAGTCCAAGCTCTGTATTTCCACTCAATCGCCTGTTTGGCACCATTTTTAGTGCGACGCTTATGAACCACATCACTAGCAATAGTCAATATCTGATTCAATTCACATTGGGATGCGTTCTCTTCTAAAGCCATAGCCAATGCTGACCCAAACCAAGTGCCGTTATGTTCGTTACGCCACGAGACGTACCCATCGATTGTTGAATAGCAGACCATCATATCGCTAATGATGGGCACGTGTGGGTACAGCACAGCATCTGTCACATCCTTATCATCTTCGGTCTCGATCTCAGTAAACTGTGGCCCGAAGTCGAGCGTTGAGCCGCGACAGCAGTTGAAGAAAAACATTTTCGGTTTTTTGATCAGTTGACGGCAGTTCTGATTATTAAAAATTGTTAAGACTTTCTCGAAATCTATCCCAAGATTGTCGGTTGCTATGAGTTGACCAGAGTTACCGTGGCTTAAGATGATGACCACTAGACAGTCGTGTTTCTTGAGATCATTGTGTTTGGCTGTTTCGCGAAGCGCTTGCAGTAAGTCTTGACTGCATTGGTTTCGCTTTATTATTACCTAATTATGCAAATAATATAAAAATAACGTTTCAATAATCAATAAAAGTGATTGAATACTAGTTAGTCATAATGGGGATGATATATGGGACAAAAAAATTTTTAGAGAGCTTTCTCAGTCATATCAACACAGCTCGTGTGAAGTCCAAGAGAAACACTATTCAAGACATCCTTAACTAGTCTTATGATTAACTTTTTGACTGTTTATATACCCTTTTGAAACAGTAAATCAATGTTTGCTTTTGATGATGAAAAATAAGCACAAAATTTAGTTTTTTTTATTACGGCGTTATTGAGAGTGAATTTTGTAAACTTTATTTGGGCCGCACTTTAATTAGTTGTTAAAAATGTGAAACTCATTCAAAATAAAAAACAAGAAATATATGGGGAAAATATTTGACTTATTCTTTATTTCTTTGAACTCTTTTTTTATTATTAAATACAAAACTAATTTAATTTCATAGTTAAACAGATAACTGTCTCCAATACATCAATGACAGTGTAATGCATAATAATTATACACAAATATTAATCACTATTTAATAATTTGTGTTAAATTTCAGTTATTATGGGTTTTCGGGTTCGAAAAACTTTATACTTTTTTGATTGAGAAGTTGTGTGAGAAAAAAGGGTAATCTGTTTATAGTTTTTAAGCTATACTTTTGAAAATCGTGAAACTTTTCTATTGGGAAAAAGGGAATAAAAATAAGAAAAAACCTGAACAGTAAAAGAATAAATTATCAATTTTTATAATAGTATTTTATGGTTATTTCAGTTGATTTACTCATGAACTCATTCAAATGGATATTTGCGTTATTATGTGAAGTCTTGTGAGGAGTTTATCAACAATTCTCAAAAGTATTTTTTATTAATTTTTGTTATTTTTCTACTTTTTTTGCTCTTTCAACATGAGAATAATATGATATATTAAATCAGAAGTCAGGATATTTATGATATTCATACAGGAATTTCATAATTTTTTATGAATTTTTAAAAGTTCATTAAAACTCTATTGAGCTTTAAATTATTTCCTTGAAAAATAAAGTACATATTTCGGTAATAATTAAGGCAATAATGGGTTACGTATTTCGATAAATAAATTATGCATTAAATGAAATATAATTATACATGAGTTCTAAAGGAAGCAAATTTTTCAGCTATAATATGCATTAAGTAAAAAGTCATTTAAGTCTATAAAATAGACTCTCGTTATACTCAACTCGTATATACACTTTGTTGGGTTCACTTTACTGTAGATCTAATAATTAAAAAACTCCTTTATAAGAACTCCAGTTATCATCAACTGATTTCTCTTGCATTTGGATATTTTTTAAAACAAGACTTTACTGTATTTTAAATAATTATTTACTAATTAAGACTTTAAATTAAATTTTAAATGAATTAAATAATTAAAATTCACATATAATTAAACAAATTGAATAGAAAACTTGGCATAACTTTATAATTACATTAAACACTTGACTCCTTAATTATATAAATTTTAATTTTGAGAAAGTTTCACGACTTTAAGCACGAAATCAATAATTCATTACATATTCAAAAAAAGACTTGCAAAACAAAAATTAACTGATTGTATAACATATAACATTATTTAACAAAAGAAATGTAATTATAAAAGTCATGAATCATTTGCGTAATTAATAGCAAACATAAAACTCTGACCTCAAAGTGGAGATGAGTGAAAATATGACAAAGTCGTTGAGTCTCTCTGTCAGAGCCCACTCTTCTCGGGTACCGATTATTATCAAAGTCGACATTATTGATGATTAAGCAGAATCCTCTCGGACTCGACAGCATTTGGTAAATATTTCCGCCAGAGATCAAATTCGACGCTCTTATGACATAAGTATCAGTTTTAGTGATTTCTTCGTTGCTTTGGTTGAAGTTAGTTATGGTTGGGCTTAATGTTGAAGTCGAGGAGGAAGTCTCGCTATATCTATTCAAGTTGTGATCAAGTTTTTCTGCTTCCATTCAAGTTTTTTTTAACACAGTGTCAAAAACTTAAGATTGAGAAAAAGTTATTAATGATAACCATTTGAGAGAAGAATTAATATAAGAGTATAAAAAAGCTACAATCAATTTGAATGCATTTCGGAAATACAATAATTCATTTTTTTTTAATTAACTCATCATTTATCTAATGATAAATCGTTAAAAAAAGCATTTCATTGCTACTGAAGAGTTGCAAAAAATTTAATTTCTTTATTAATTAAACAATTATTGAATATAAAGCTTAATTCAATTGGAAATTAGTATCAATAAAAAGGCAAGCGTTAGTATTAAATGCATTACTCATTAATAAAGGCCTTGTTTTAAAAGTAAAATACTGTTCACTACTTGAAAGAAAAGGTTCAGTGAAAGAGATTTTTAACTGTGTAAAGTCATCACCAGATCTGCAGCTAAAGTCCTTCGATCTCGAGAGACATTTGCTCGTAATTATCATAATATGATATCATTACAGAAAATATACTGTTTTGAGTTATCCTAAAATCTCTCTCTCTCTCTCTCTCTCTCTCTCTCTCTCTCTCTCTCTCTCTCTCTCTTTCATATATCTCTCTCATTGAGCGCGTACTGCGTTTACAGCAATTTTCAAAGTTATCTTATTTTTCATTCAACTTCTTTTCTTTTTCTATTATGAAATTCTACTGAAAAAAGTTTTTCTCTTCCGTACTTTTATAGCAGTATCAAAGCTCCTATTTTAATAGCAGTCATTGAAGGCGCTGATTAGTATTCGTGATTCAGTATTGAGAGAAAAAATAAAACAAAACCCTCAAAAATATAATTTAATTAAATAATTGCCGAGAAATCAATGGCAGTTATATTAAAAGCGATTGTTTTATTCTTATTTTCCGTATAAATCACTTTTGCAATAAATTTTCCTATTTATCTATTAATCTATTAATTTAATGCTATTTTTTAATTAAATAAAATTATAAGCAATTTATTAAAACACTTTTTATGCCCGAATACTAAGCTATTTATAATCTAAAAATCTAACAGCATTTAAATACGTTATATTTTTCACCCATTCAAGGCTTGAATAAAGAACAAAAATTTTGTGCACAATTTTTTCAAACTCGGAAGTAATACTGTATTCTGGGTCTGCATAGTGTGTGATTGCTATACAGGCTATACAGTACACAATTCTGTAATTTGTACTCTTATTTTACTAAAAATTTTATTGTTTTTTAAAATTTTACGTATGCATAATAGACACCACATCTGTAAGCCTGCACTTCTATCTCAATGTCATGAATAAAAATAAAAATTTATTAATAGTAATAGTCATCAGCATAAACACAATACTACTGACTTAACTTTTCTGAATAGTGTTTTTTACAATATATCTTAAATCAGTCGAAAGCAGATAATAGTTAGTATTTTTTTTTATTACAAAATACAAAATCCAGCTTTAATATGAACATTTTGAAGCATAACAATCAGATATATGATTAACGCAATCAATTTTATTAACGAGTATTTCATTTAAAGTATTGATTGTGTTTTGAATGCAAGTAAAACGAATTTTAGTGTATGAATAATCGTATTAAAAAAATATGATTTTTGATTTTAAGCTGTCATAAAGTGAAGGATTTTTGGTTTCCACTATTTATTCAATAGGAAACAGATTATTATTTAGTTTTAGTCCTAATTACAAAATAATTTTCAATGTCTACAGCTATTAAATCAGCTTATTTTCCACTACTGTTAACATGTATTCTAATGCAAAACTTGTAAATGCAGTAAAAAACAAAACCTTTTTATGACTACTACTTTACGTGTGAGGCATACCGTAAAATTCAAAGCACAATAGATTTTAAAAGTTTTAGTTGTAATAAAAGTTTGACTGCATAATGAAGATTAATCACTAAATGGTATGACTTGTACTGTATTGTTGTAAATCATATTCAGATTTAAATTCAATAAAGTGCAAAAACTTTATTGAAGTAATAAAATTATTGACAATAAATGTAATCTTTTTTATCTATTTTTCACTTATCAAAGGGTTTGTGTTTATTTATGAATAAAATTCAACACTTTTAATAAGTAAAAAAAGTTTATTCAATATCTATATTATTTGTAATAAATCATAGTCCGGAAAATCTAAGATTTTCTTTTAAGTTTTGAGACATACCCTCAACTTTTTTATCTACTAAAACAATGATTAATCAAACTTTTACTTATCTCATGTAAACTATTACACACATAATAGAAAAAAACTTATTTATGAATCATAAGCCATTTGAAAATGAATTTAACTGAATAACAATATACTTTGAACTTCTAGTTCATATAAAAACACTAATCAGTAAAAATTTTTAAATAAATGAGAGTTTAATTTATATGGGGTATGTCTCAAAACTTTTAAAAAATCTTAGATTTTTCGTACTATGGTAATAAAATAATGTCATTGTGTCCGTCCGTCTTTCTGTATGTCATTATGTTTTTTGTGTGTTGGCTAAGTCGGCAATAATAAAAATAAATTTTTTGCAATAATGTGATTCAGATTTTTCGTTATAAAAATATTTCTAAAAATTGAGATGTACTGTAAAGGCTATAACGGGTATAATGGGTTTAAAAACTAAAATTTAAAACTTATCTAAAGCATAAAATATATAGTGAAATAACAGAATTTAAAAATAAACTAAAATTGAGAGTTGCAAACTAATGTAAACCACTCGTATTTTTTAAAACTGTCAGTCTGTATACCTATTTCTAGGTGTGTATGTAATACCGCAAATACCGTGTACTCTCTAATAATAATAAGATTAAGGTTTTTGTCATTAAAATGCACCGCAAAAGCTATAACAATGTTTTTTAATTACATTATTTTCTAAAATTAATTAAACTTATAAACCACTGGTTAATACTCTATCAGAAAGTTATATAAGTTGAGAAACAACGGGACACAAGCAGTTAATATTTAAAAAGTAATGACAGTATCATTTTTTTGACAGAATAACTTATGAACTCCTGTTTATTGAACAAACGAATCAAATTTTAAAATTATTTAAATCTAAAATCAAAACTAATATATCAACTTTCACAATAAAAAAGCAAACAAATAATTATAACTTAGCGTTGGCTATAAGTTATTACCCATAACTTATATCCAATTAATATGTGTTTATTTTGCAAAAACAATGTAGGAATAAATCATTTTTCTTCCACTTTATATGGGCTGATCTTAATTAGCGCTGAAAATCAGTCATTTTTTATAAATAACAATGGAATAAATTTTCGTTCATGTCTAATGACACGTATACAGTGGTATCCAGTTATTGCCTACTTATTTATTTGATTAATTAGTCAACTTTTTTCTCATTAACCCTACTTTTATGAATAATATACTGAAAGGAATATTAATTTTCTGTTAAGTTTTCTGCTGTAATATTCAGTATTTTGTAGGCTTAGTTTGAAAAATATGCTTATTATTGAATTTTTAATTAAAACTTTTCCATTAAATTAATTAATAATTAGGCAACTTTTGGGCTATTTATCAAAGTTTTGAGTTTTTATTTTATTTTCTCTTAATTTGAGAAAAGTTTATCTTTTAATGTTAAAGACATGAATACAAATTTAATTTTTATCAAAATAATAAAGTTTTATATATAAGAAATTTCATTTCGTGATAAAGTATATTAAAATATTAGATATAAGTTAATAAAAATAATACATTATTTTTACAGAAAAAGAGAATAAGTTTTAATTAAATATTTATTTTTAATTTTTAGATAATAGCGGATAAGAAAAATGTGTGACTTATAGAAAATTATTGCACATAATATGCAAAAAAAAGTTTAACAAAAACTAAGAAAAGTTCTTGAAAACGGTTGAAATATGTGTTTTCTAAGAATAATAACATTCATAATAATAATTAATTTAATATAAAGTTATCATTTAATGACGAAAAAGATATTATAAATCCTGAAAAACTTGAAAACAATGCTGTTATAAAACTAACTCTTTCTATACTTGAAAACCCATATAATAGTAGAGTAAATAGAGAGAAAACACAAACAAAAATCGAAAGCTATTAGTGATAGGGAGATAACAAAAAACCACTCTTAAAAAATAGCGAATAATTTGAAGGAACAATTGGTTTAGTCATAAACTATCAGGAAGTGTAAAAAATTAAAAAAATAAAACCAGAGATTAATATTATTGAAGGCCAAGGTTTCGGTTATAACAGAAGTTTGGGTGCTATGAAAAATTACTTCTATTTGACTAGAAGGCGGACTTTTTCAATGTATGATAGATAGAGGTTTTTGTGACTCAATAGGCATTACAGTCGAAACTGTATTTTTAGTGCAATAGAGATTTCACTTTATTGCAGAGTTAATAATAACCCTATTTTTTTGAATAATACCTACACTTGTGTTACGGTATTAATAGTTGCGTTTTGTAGATAAGTAACCCTCGCGTTTATGTTTCACCCTTAGCTCTCTGCAGTGGCAAGAATTATCTCAGCATTCACTGTAAAAATAGTTATTAAGAAAATAATTAAATAAACTCCTCAGCACTTTAAATAATGTCACTTTTGGAACAGAGAAGCTGTTTATTACTCATTATTTCATTTATCATTTCGTAAAAATTACTTAAAGGATGTTTTGAGGGTTTATTTCTCTATTAGTTTTATGCATAACTGTGTAATAAATATATTTTCAAATAAATATCCTATGATTTTAAATAATTTTAGGATTCATTTAATCGGTTTTGAGCGAATACAGTCATATCCCGTTTATAGTGAAGTTGCTTTTAGTTGAAAATATTTGTTAACCGAGCACTAGAGCCATAAACAGATAGTGAAAAATAGTTTTAGAGAGCATTTGGAACCTTTAAAATCCGAAAACCTTGAAAATCCGGTTGTAGTGAACACTACTCTTCCCACGCATAATGTCAATAAAATACACACTTATAAAGAATAACTATCAAACATATACTTTTAGTTAATTTAGTTTCAATATTTTTTACGATTGTTATAAAGTGTTTTTGTTATTATTAAGCACTGACTAAACTTAATGGATAGAAATTTTAAAATAAATTTTGTTATCATCAAAATTAATTCATTATAGCATTAGATGTTCTTCAGGCAACACTTTTTCTGGAGATCACACCTCTGTCCAGATAGGCTCAAGTTTCACAGGTTGGACTCCTTGTGAGTCTGGGCTAATGCAATATACCGAAGACCACTCAAAAATAGAGAACAGGTGACCATCACATAGCAATTGGTCTCTAGTGTTTGAACTCGCGATGTTTTGTTCATTAATTGAATTCAATGCAAAGTTTGACATTTTTGTGTTGAGTTTTCTCATTTTTAGGTAAAGCTGGAAATTAAAGCTTAAAAGTTAACTAAACCCATAATTAACTTCACTGCGTATAAGTTCAGTGGAATTTATCACACTTTTTGATTTAATTATTACTCAACAAACAACGAGCAGCACCAGTTGCTGGGAAAATAGCATAACATAAATATAGCTCTGATATGAGAATTTTTTTTAATTTTCAAAAGGCTGTATTTAAAAAGCATTGCATTACATTTTTGCATTTACAGTGCATTTGATATATTTTTTAAATTTTTTAAGAAAAAACATAATTCACATTATTGCAAAAGTATTGATAACATTATTGCAGACATACTGACATCATTTTTTTGTAATAATTTAGATTTTTATGGACAGTAAATTCCGGTACAGGAATGTTATTTTATAAAACGTTTTATTACACGTATAATAAAATATTATCAAATAGACAAACATTTTGTATTCAATTTAACACAAATTTATTAATTAAATCACAAATTTTTTATTTCTCAATCTATTTCAATATAAATAAAAAAGAACCCAATTTAGAGTTTTTACTGTCGAAAAATTGGTAAAAAAATTGTTGTAAAGTACTTTCAACTGCGCTACTCTGACTCACTTGACAGATATGATTAAGTTTAATAAATTAATACAGTCAAACCCATTTATAAGTAAACAGCTGTGTCCCTCAAAACTCGTTCATTACGAACAGTGCCGAAATCAGGATTTTTGGTCTAATGCTTCCAAGGATGCAAATTTTACAAAATAAGAAATTATTTTGTATGCTCATTCACTGAGCGCCTGTTATATCTTTGTGGACGCATTATTATGAAAAATCAATAGTATTATTAAACGTTATTCAGCAAAAAACTTAAAAAATTGAATAATGTGTGCAGAAATTTAATTAGTTTCTTAATATTCTGGTTGGGTATAAAGGGCTGTTCTGCTCTGACTATAGAAGAATCTGTGTAATTCACATAATGGTGGAAAATTTTTTTACTAAAATACGTTTACAATTAATTATTCATAATTTTAAAAATTATTTATTTGCCAATCATATCCAGTATGAATTCTCAATTTTCAGTTTCAGTCTGGGCCGGAAAGAGAAGACTTACTCCTTGGCTAAAATTCTGCGGCAAGAAAAAGTGCTTTTATAATATGCATCAATTTGTAAGCTCAAAGTTAACAATTATTAAAGTTTTTTTCTAAGCTGATATGCTCGCTATAAAATGGAGTGACTGTATATATTTATAATACTTATTATTGATCCATTAATTATAATTCAAACCACACTGTGTATAAGGATAAAAGTTTGTGTAATTGTTATTTTAAGAAATATATAATTTTTTAAAATGAATAAACAACAGCTTAAAAGCCTTTATTTTTTGCCAAAAAGTCATGACTTTTAAATTTTAAAATAAAGATTTTAATGATTTTCCAGTTTGGCGATGCATGTAATTAAGCTAATCTATTGAGAAGCCTCGATAAATATGTAAATTGTCAGAACCTTCAATACAAATAATTTATTTTCTCAATAAACTTGCGCAATATGTTTAATGAGAATTTTCGAATTATTATTAATAAGATTGCAATCAATGATTTATCCTCTCATGATTACAGTGTATATACACAGTACATGTCGATACAGTTTAACTCCGTTATAGTCAAATCGTAAACCAGCTTATTATGAAGTGTTGTTTATTCAATAATAGACACTCTTTTAGCTTATGTTCGTTTGTAATGAACTCCCTTTATAATAAAGGCTTTATGAGATTCATAACTTTTTGATATAAAGAGGTTTGACTGTAATATTTTTTAACTTTATCTTTAATAAATGTAATAAAGATATGTTTCTAAATTTAATTACTATCAATGATTTATCTGATAATTACAGAGTACAGCATATACACAATATATTTTGATACAGTTTATTTCAGTTATAGTGAACTCTTTTATAGCTTAAGCGGCTTATTATGAAGTGTTGGATATGTCTCGAAATCCAAATACACTAAACTTATGTTAGTTTATAGCGAAGGGGTTATGCGGTCCCTATTTGGGTTCAAGTTATACTTTTCACTATAAATAGGCTAAACTGTATTATTTTACATCATTATTAAATAAAATGCAGATAAACATTTGAGATAAGCTATAAAAATATTTTTCATGAATTCATTTCAAGTGTTTTTTAGCTGTGATAATAAAATATTTAGTTTAAAAATATTATATTTACAAAACTAATTAGGATTATGTTCTACTAGTAATTGATATTTAGTGGTCTAATTGAGGTCAAACACATAGCAAAATGTGACATAATTTTGCTCAAAATTGTAGCCACCCTTATATACATAAAAACCTTCGCTCAAAAAAAGTTCATATTTTAACCTATTATTGAAAAATATATTAGATTTAATGCATAACTGATTATTAACAAAATACTATTTTTTTATACTATAAAAAGTTAATTTTTAAGGCAAATAAAGAGCGCTTTGTTTGTAAATTGCATTAATCTGTTAACAAAATTTATTTTAATAAAAAAAAGTCAAGTCTTTCAACGGAATAATGGCTCGGATTTTGCGGCCTTTTTTCCAGTTAGAAACAAATTCAACCCTAAGTTAAATATAAAATAAACTGCACATAACTTCCATACAAAAGAAGTTTTATATATATAAATATATAAAAGAAGGTCATCGAGTATGGAAATAATTGGCGTCACATTTTGCATACATATACACATGTACTGTCATATTAAAAAACCTTTGGATTCTGAGCACATTTTAAAGCCTATGTATTATAAACATATTCAGGCGGAGTGAGTGAGTGAGTGAGTGAGTGAGAGA
>JAUJYT010000524.1:0-17828 GCA_033996565.1 Nanhermannia nana
AATTTTTTATTTGAATTAATTTGTGTTTCATTAATATTAATACAATTTCTCTCATTCTTGTCATCGCTTTCCGATTCACTACTGCTGTAATCGATTAGTGTTAATGACATTGTATTTCACTTTTATTACACTTTTAGACTAATTATGTATTTTATAAAACAATTATTAAAACATTTTTTTATAACTTATTATTAATAATAAATTTATAAAATTATATTTAAATTGTGACTAAACTTAAAAATAGAGACCAAATGTTTTTCTTTTCAATGATTTAATGAATCAATTCTTCAATTTATTGATTATTTAATTCAAAATATTGATTAAAAACAAATATAAGATTCTATTAAATACTTATTTATTTAATTTACTGAAAGAATTACAGAAAGAATTACAGAATCAGATTCTGTACCGATTCTACACTGCATTGACATAAATAATAAAAGTTTTAAAATGCTATAAGAGATGGCACTAAACAAACATTTCAAACAATAATATTATTGTTTTTCCGCTAAAATTAAAGACTTTTCACAAATGTTTGACTTTTAGTAAAAACAATTAATTTTGATTTGAATTAGAAATGAATTGAAATAAATGGCAATACTATTAAGTGAAGGCATTTGTGACTCACTTTCGCCGCAAATAATTGAAGCGTTGAGTAAATCGATTTCGAGCCCAATCGTAACCGTTGGACAGTATTTGACTTTGGATTTATCGAAATTGAGATTCATTTCCAGATATCATAAAATAGATTTTCAGGTGTTTTGCAAAATATATTTTAATTTAATTAAAAACTAATTTAATAAACACTTGAAATGCTTTTCAGATACTTTTGGACATAAAAAATGAATTGCGTTCAAGATTTTGGCCGAAATGCAAAAATGCGCTCAAATTGTGTCAAATTCGCGAAAAAAGAAGAATTTGTCTGAAGACAGGAATTGATAGGTATTTGTGTTATCACTGATTTGCTTCAAAACAAAATATAATGAAATATTTGTTTTGAGCAATAGATTGGATGATATGTTAATCACTGGTATAAAAAGCGGAGAAATGACAGAAATTTGTGGCTTTTCGTGTTCGGGCAAAACTCAGTTTTGTTATACATTTAGCTTAGAAGTGATCATGAAATACAACCGAGAAGTGCTTTATATAGACACAGATTTGTCGTTTTCACACTTAAGAGTGACGCAAATAATGCAGTTTCGCTTCCCTGAGATTCACAGCTCTGCCCAAAAACTGACAGAAGTGTTGTCCAAAATGAAAGTGAGTCATGTGTTTGATATTTATTCTCTGATGAATATAATCGAAAGCATATCACATGACTTGGAGACAAACCCTTACAGTAATTACAAACAAATCGGTTTAATAATAATCGATTCGTTGACAACTCCGTTAACATTTGCTGTCAAGAAAATCAATTCAATGGCTTCGGTCGAAGAGAAGACCAACAAAAAGAAAGCAATAGCTCGAAGATGTCGAGCGATTTCTCTCATATCACAAGTGGCCCAGTCTTTGAATAGATTGGCGTCAAAGCATTCAATAGCTGTTGTAGTCGTCAATTCACAAGCAGTCACTTTGAAACACAATTGGAAAAACTTTTGCTCTCTTTCTTTGCTCTTTGAAAATGTTGGCACTCAAGGCTCGCCTTTCAGAAGCATTAAAATAACACAAACTAAAGATGCAATAAAGAGCGAAAATAGCTATTTTCACAAATTTATGATCACTTCAAAAGGAATAGTGACTCAAGAGGACTAATATCAGGAATAGTAACCCAACCATATTCAGTCAGATTAAGTCAATTCAAATTAATGTCTAAATTAACCTTCAATTGAAATATTTTCAAATCGTTATTGTTTTAAATTTTTATTAAAAATTAATTAAATTACTGTACAGTATATTGAAAAGAGTCAAAGTTAATAAAAACAATAATACTTACAATAATTATAAATTACCGGTATATAAAATATTAGACTTAAGTAAAGCTAAAACGTTAAGTCATATCTCCATTCTTTGGGTGTAATGAGAACTCTCTTCAAATCCCATCCCATTTGCGTGGCTCTAGTGTTCAAATCTTGGAATGAATCGATAGTATATTCTCGACTTAACTTTAATAAGTTTGTCCAATCAGTTGATTCAGAACTGAATTCTTCAATTATTTGCTGAAGTCTCCAATCATTGGATTTAAGAGTTCTTCGCGCGAAATATATAACAAGTGATTGAAAGACCGCCTCTAATAATGTGGATGAACTATAGTTGACATTTAATGAAATACAAATCGGAATTTTTTTGGTGCTGTTAAAAGTTAAGATATAATTCGCGTCTTTATATAATGCCATTAAAGTCTCCAATTGTTCGCAACTTGTTATATGAGATTGAAGTGAAACTCCTATTGGAATTGTGTTATTGCAATCATCAAACCTGTCATTCTTGAAAAACCAAACATTTTCCTGAACGTTAACATTCTTTACGGATGATATGTTTGAGTTTGAGTTAAGATAGTTTTCGACAAATATTGCGAATCGACTCATATTAAAGGTTTCCATTGAGACAGACCTGACTGCGCGATAATTTGCGTAAATATGAATCAAAGTGAACGAAACAAACAAAATCCAAACTAAACTGCAAAATAATATCAAAACATCAGAAAATTTGTATTAACATTGAGTTATCGTTTACTTAGAATTTGTGGCAACAATTGGAACTATAATAAGACTGCAAATAAGTGCAGACAGATTCACGAGTGTTTCTTGACTTCCGTCTTTGGCAGAGACATCCGCCAAATTGTTTCTTCTCGATTGCTATGGGTTTAGGGTTGTTATTAACTGGTTATTAAAATTTTGGTTATTTATAAATTTATCAAAAATAAAGTAGTTTTACAACGCAGTGATTCCCAAACTTTTTCTATTCCGACCCAATCGAGGAAAGGTTTTATTCTTTTTCGTTGAAGAGCAAGAAAACATTCGCTTTTATGAAATTATTCAAATCTCATAGATATTAATATATAATATTTAGTACGTTTCAAACATAGAACTGAGAAATAGATTTAACTGAAATGAATTGCATTTTGTTTTTCATTTAAAGCGTTATACTATTAGTGATAAAATGATTCAATTTCCAGAATAAGTAAACTATTCTATAACTTTACTCATTTATATAGAATCAGAATTCATGTGTTCTGGGAATCAGTGGTTTATAAACACTTAATGATTAATTACATGTTGAGTTAGAGCAGCTCTGGTTGAACCGCCAGCTGTGCCGACCAGAGATTTTGATATACCGGACACACATTGCATAAAAGTGAAGTAGTTTGTAAAATAAGGCGATAATAAGTCAATAAATATTGCCATATCATTGATCACATCAGCAAAAAGTCTCCATTTCTTGCAGTCGGCGTCCAGTTTAGAGCTTTGAATGTAAGTGAATAAGATTCTGCCCAACATTGATGTTCCGTCTGCGCAAATAAAACTTATTCTATAGAATGTTAACAATGAGTTGCATTTTTTAGTGACCTCTTAAAAGCCAAGTTATGGTCGCCGCCAATACGGTTGCCGTTTGGTCCCCAACACCTACACCTGTGACCAATTTTGTGACATTTAGTATTTGTATTTAAAAGACTAAATCTCTTTTTAATACCTTTAAGTATCGCGTGAGTCGCCAAATTATTCATAATACTAGAGGCAAACGCTTGGATACTATCCCATAATTGGTACTCAAGATAGTCCTGACTCACACTTTCAGGATATCCGTGCGGTAAGAAAACTGACTAATTAAACAAATTCTGTCATTATTAACATTCCTTTAGATCTAACAACTTTTCACTATTTAAATCAGAATAGACTTTCACATAGGATTCTATCGATTGAACAATAGTTTCATAAAAAATAACTTGATTAGACCGGTGTTATCATCAATTTGTCCAACATATGTGATGTACAGTTAGGAGAAGAATAGTTTGCGACTAATTATTAGCTAATTATTTAAATATAAAGTACTTATAAAGTATGAAATGAATAGAAAGTTATTTAAAACCAATTATTTTTGAGAGGCTTTGAGTGCATTTCCTTTTCAATTACTAAATAAGTTGAAGCCATTCTTCCGCTAACTGTACATCATCTGCACCTCAACTGTCAATTGAATGCAATATAAGTGAGTGGACACATGTGAGGACAGCTCAACACTTAGTAATTATAAAGACATTGACTTAACTGTAAACAAATGTTTCAATGAATTGAATGCAAGCTTTTCTTCATTAGGATTGTGAACAACAGACAACTTATTATTCCTCTGATTGTCTTCTTTTACAAATAATGTCTGAGAACTGCTATCATTTCCATAAAGTTCACGAATTAAAACTTTAGGCATTTTATTAACAAATTAATAAGTATTTCGTTTATTATTAGTTAATAATTAATTAAGTTTTTATTGATTATATATTTTACAAACGTAGCGCATATGTTAAGTATGTTATAACATATCATATAATAATATTATATAATATAAATATGAATTATATCATATTTATTTGTTTAGCATTTAAATTACTAACGCTTTTATTGGTAAACATTAAACACGACGCTTATTATTATTAATATATTACTTTGTTATACTTTATTACACATAATATGCGCTACATATGCCTGTTATATGCGTTATACGAAGGCTATTGCATATTAGGTATAATATACTGTATTGTAATTATATAATATGGGCTGTTGCGTGACATGCATAAAGCCTATGCAGCATCAGTCATGCCAAAGGTCCACTCGAGGACAAGGGTCTATAGGTGGAGGTATTTTCAAACTAAGTATTCAAAAAATATGTTATTTATTACTTTAAACTTTAGTTAGTGATAATTTGACGCTAAATAACATATGAGACCATTCATTTCAATTTTAGAAAAGTTTGCATTTTTTCCGTAAAGCTATCAATTGAACTGTGGACCAAAGCATCTTTCTGAGCACCACTTATTTTCGCTTTGGGTTCGCTGGGGTGGGCATCGATCTGTCGATTGACAGAGGGGGGCATTCGGGCCAATAAGTTAAATAGTGATAAAGACCTAAATCTAAACAATATATTGATACCAACTATTAAGAAACGCATTTTAGATTTATTGTTGTCAAGTATTTTAACTGTGTTTTCAACGTTTAATCTTTTTATTACATCTTATATCATATTCTCTGATGAAGAATACAGTCGAAGTCGAAAGCGCTCGGAATTAATTATCTTATTATTTTTTATAATAGAAAGTTTTTCACTAAGAAAAAGCGTTTATAAGTAGAAAAGCCTCAACTTATTTAAAACCCATTTATTACTTTTAAAAAATACATAATAGTACAGAACAATTGATATAATAATATAACTCAATGATAATCCTATCGTCTTCTTTTACTTTCTTTCAAAGTATTTAAGGGTAACTTCAAAACAACACATTTGATATTAACTCCGGAAGAGTTTTTACTATTTTCCACATAACAGCCAATGAGCTCAACGAGACGTCTGAGTTGTCTTAAGGGAACTTTGAATGTCTTTTGCAATAACTCTATATCTATTGGTCTGTAATTATAAAGCATTAAACTTAAAATAATGCCATAAATAAGTAAACGATCCTTTTCTTTATCAGAGATAACATATCGAGACTTATTTGCGGCCAACTGTTGTGTATAAGTATAGCGTTCGAACAGAAAGGTTTTCACTTCATTACTAATTGCAGGCAAAGGATCAGCTCTTCTGAGTTGAGCCACTTTTAACTGAAGCATTTGAATGATTAAATCAATATAAATGGCTATTATTTTATTGGTTGAATCGCTTGAATCTGAGACCAAATTCAAAATAAATGTATTACTTATTTGACCAAAAAGTTCTTCTTCTAATTGTTGAATAACTATTCTTTCGTTTTCTCTGATTATATCATTTAATTGATAGACTTTATCGACAGAAACTGCGTCTCTATTCTGTTCAGGCATTATATCAACGCTATTAACAGTACTATTAATTGGAGAATCGGTTTCACTGACAATCGTTTCCGATAAACTATTATTAGACTTATGGCCGGCATTGAGTTCAATGTCGTTGAGGTCGTCTTCGCCGAACTCTATGGCATACTTTCGTTTACTGGCCAGAGATCTCTGTGTCTTTCGTGACCCGAACTTCTCCTTCATTTCGTCGAATTGTTCTTTGACTGTGAGTGCCGTTTGCGATAAGTCCTCACTCATGTGCACCATTGGGTCCATTCTGTAGAGTGAAGTGGAATAGAGTTTCATTACATTTCTGTCACGAATTCCTAAATAATAGTTTGAACTCTTGTTCACAGAGTCGTCGCCAATGAAACTCATATTTGACGTCAAATCGATTGCATTTAATTTGTTTTGCTTTGAATTCTCGTCTGTTTTGAAGCAAAACTTAGCCGACAATGGAATACCAGAAGAAGGAAAGAAAGCCATCAATTGTTTTGAGTCATTAATCACTTCAATCTTCACTTTGTCACTCATTTCTGTAAATTCTATTAATTTTTTATACTCTTATTTCACTTCTAATAGACTTTAATTTTGATTTCAATTAAATAACAAAATCCAAAGCAGAGCACATCTGAAGCACATGATTGACATGCGATGAAAGGTATTTATAGTGCATATCATACCTTTGCATCACTTTTTGTCTTTAGAAATCTTATAAACTGTTTGTAAGCACTGACACACTGTCTGTCATTTCAGTCAAACCTATTCTTAACTAAAGTGAATTCAATTTTAAAACAATTGATTTGATTGACAATAAGTTTGTCAAATGTGGGATCAGTTTTATTATAATAATATCAGTGCTTAAGAGTTAGAAAGTCTTTTATAAAGTGATATAAATTGTGAAAAAGTTGATGTAAGACATGCTGTTTGAACACCAATTGCTTTGAGTGAACGCATGCGCTCTTTAATGGCAAATAAAGAGTATTGAATGCAATGTTGTGTTGGAATTAATGAAATGAGAAATTAATTTTATATTAAGTTAATTATTAATTAATATATTAATAATAGTAATAATAGTAATAACAAACTAATAATAAAATATTTGTTCGTATTTGTATTGGAATATAAATAAGAAACAAAATGATAATACAATTGAATGCGAGCAGAGCTGATATTCTCAAGAATTTACCGGTTTTTATACAAAGCAATTCATTAAGAGATAGACAGTTGATATTCAATGAGTTAATCAAATATATTAATGAAAAACAAATCGAAGGTATGTTTGCTTTGTTTCATATTAACAAACATTTCTATAAATTTCAATAATTGTAATCAATTTTTATGTATTTGATTAATAGAGACAACAATTCGCGGACTCTTTAAAATACTTGTCATAACATTCATGAGATATAATGACTCCAAATCTGTTTCGTTAGTGAAGAGATTTGTTACTCAACTCATAAATAGATATCCTTTGGACGGAAGCAAACATTTGACAATTGCTTTACATAACTATTCGCTTACTTTAAAGCAAATAAATTCGACTCAATCTATAGGAAGAGTCTGTTTAACAGCTTTTAAATTAAGTGTTTGTGTGGTTTGGAATGAATGCGATCCAGAGATTAGGTCTAAACTGATTGAAACGCAAGCAATCCTTTGCACTGTTATTATCGGAACCAATAGTTCTTTCATTACTAATAAAGCCCATAAAAAGTTGAAAAATTTTTGGAATTCTATTGCTTTTGAAGAATATGTGGACTCTTTGGCGAAGCTTTCGGCAAACAACGACTCCTCTCTTGCAATCCATTTAACAATTCTCTGGGATTTTATCATTAAATATTGTTCTGAATTGAAATTAAATGAATTCATTGCTAAATATAAACCAATATTTAGAGAGCTCTTCATTAAGCAGATAATTGGCTGTAAGACTAAGCTTTCAAATGATATAATAAGTGTTGGATTGAAGTACCAGTTGAAGCAAATAACTCACGAAGACTTCTCTAATTTGTTTTTGCCATCCATTCAAAAGGCAGTTCTGCGCAACTCTGAAGTGGTCCTCAATTTAATCGCTGTTATTATGAAATGCGTTTCACTTGACTTAAGCCCTTATGCTTTAGACATTGGAAAACTTCTTGCGTCACAATTGCATTCAAAAGATGAAATGCTAAGAACGGAAGCCATTTCTGGGACTAAGTATTTGGCCGAACAGTGTTCCAACTCATCAGCAATTGAAGCCCTACTAAAGCATTATTTCGCTGTTTTGAATGGCAGTGAAGGAAAGCTAACGATTGCTGTTCAGAGATATGGAGTTATCAGTGGAATCGGTGCTCTCAGCTATCATTCGGTTAGTGGTGAAGCACAAGCTTTGAGTGAATTGGCGTCAGAAATGTTTGTAAATGTACTCAAACAAGAAGTACATGAGGTCACTATCCTTCACATCACTTCACAGTTGCAGTTGTGGTGCAGTCGACTCGTCAGTCAAGTGCCTAAAGTATTGTTGGATTGGTTTAAATCATTGCAAACTTTAAAGACTTCGACCGCTTATGTGAAAAGTGCTCACATTTCATGTTTGCTTTCAGCTTTCAAGCAAAGTATGACAGAACAGGCAAATGATATTTTACCGATTTTAACAAATTCTGCTCAGAAAGCATTGACTGCAACCGTTTCTCAAATACCACTTTTGAATGAAGGTCTTTACGCCACTTGTCTTACGTTAAAACTTTGCACTTTTAACAACGCATATGAAACAAAGATTAAGTCATTTTTCAATGGAATTTTGGAGACAGAGAAGTTGGCCTTTCTTTCAGATAAGTTTATTTACTTGGCTTCTGAAGAAACACTACAAATACTGATTAATTTTATTGATTTACTGGTTTTCAATTATGAAACTAAACTCAATACAAAAATGAAACCTCTCTATAAAGCCTTATTATTGCTTATGACTCATCCGATTTCATATTCAGTTAGAAAACAGGCATTTATTACTTGCAAAAAGTTGGCGTCAAATTCGATTAACGATTGTTTTATTATTGATTTAATTAAAGAGTTTTCTTCGCTTTTTAAAGATTTATCTATTAATCAAAATGAAAGCAATTCAACAAATTTTGATGAAAATCAAGTCAATCCTGAAGTCCAGAGAAAGCCGTCGATTTCAGCTTTGATCGAATGTCACACTACAGTGCTTTCTTATAGCACTGATCAACAAAACATCAGATCCACTCTTTTGATTGCTCTCTATTCAGCACATATTAATCCTATTTTTAGTGTTAATCCTGACCTTTGGGTAAATTTGTTGCGACAGAAAATTGAATCTAAATTTGTTGATAACTTTATTAAAGAAAATCAAGAAATGATTGTTAAAACTGTTCTTAAAGAGATTGACGACAACCAAATCAAAGCAAATGCAGTCAAAGCGTTAGTAAGGTTTGCACCGCACGACTTCATTCCAATATTTCTTAACAAAGCGGTTAACACTTTATCAAAATCTGATTTCAAAATAATAACTCAAATGGATTATGAAATTTATTTAACACCTGAGGGAGAACTTTATGAAAAGAGTGTTTTAGATTCACTCAAAAGTGAAAATTTGATTAATAAGAATGTGAAGCGCGAGAGTAAACTCTATTCATATAAAGACCAAATGGAAGAAATTGAATTACGAAAGGAATTAGAGGCTAAAAAGAAAGCTCAGGGAGAGCACAAAGAGCCACAATTGAATAAAAAACAATTAGAAGTAAAACAACAACAACTCGAGAAGGAATCACAGATTCGCTCTAAATTGAAGACCAATTTTGAAGAATTGAGTACTGCTGTAGATTTGATTCAAGCAATAGCTGTTAGTAATCCGGCTGCTATTACGACATATATTAATGATGTGTTATTCGCTTTAATAAATTTGTTTTCTTCTCCACTCTGTGCTGAAAAAGCAACTCATCTGTTCGTAGAATTACGAAAAGCAATATTCAGTCAAAATGACTCTGATATGAAACGTTTTGGTGATTCTGTGGCTTATCTGACATTACGTAAACTCAAGCCCTTCTGTCCTATCGATAGTCAGTGGACTTCTCAAGACTTATCAGAAGGCATCGAAAAACTCATTTCATTCTTGCATAAGCGTACTTGTCGTCCTACTGGTCGTGATTACGATGAAAAGTCGGCTCAATTGGCTATTAAATTGCGTTTAACGGCACCCGCTTTTGCATATTGTTTTCCATTAATTCAATCGTTGCTATTAAGCTCTGAAACGAGCGAAACTCAAATATTTCAATGTTTGCAAATAATTTCGGAACACACACAAATGAGAAGTAATTATAATTATACTATTGATGACATAGAAGAAGAAACAATAACAACAAAAGAACCACAATATTTGCCCCGAAAGTATATGATGGACACTATTATTAAAGTGATATCTAAGAGTCCGATTCATATCGAACAAAACGCATCCAAAGTATTCTTAGACATAGCCCTTTGTGCCAATGGAAGCAAAGGTTGTGCAAAGGCTTCTTTCGATGAAATTGTAATCCTTTTGGACGCATTGAAAAGTAGTGTCGATGCGGTTCGCATTTCATCTTTAAGTGCTTTACAAATACTTGCGAGTCATGTATTGATTAATGTAAACGATGAAAATTCAAAATTCATTTTAACTCATAGAGTATTTGTGGCTCAATTCGATCCTTTAGACCAATGCTCAGCAAAGGCACAACACCTGTTCGGTGAATGCCGTTTAAAGACTAGTGTTTCGTTATGTAATGCATTATTGGATGATATAATTAATGGAAATTCAGTTTTAAGACATTCAGTGGCGGCCGCTATGGAAACACTGCTTACTGAATATCCCGACCAAACATCAAAAATAATCTTTCATTTAATGGATATTTACAGAGAAAAAGCTAAAGTATTGCCGCCAATGACTGATAGTTTCGGAAGAAGTATTGCTAACAGTCAAGTGGATAACTATGAGCCACGTTTAGGGGTTGCGCTCGTCATCACACAAATCGCACCATTAATTCCAAACGACATAATTGAAGATTTGTCGAAGTTCTTCGTTCCCGAAGCACTCGGAGATAGAAATGAGAGCGTTCAGAGCCAGATGTTGGAGGCGGGCTGTGCTATCGTCAATTTGCACGGCAAGGAAAGCGTTAATTTACTTCTTAATGTCTTCGAAAACTTTTTAGACGAAGCGCCGGATAATTCTGCCAACGATGCAGTCAGACGTAGTGTTGTTGTATTGATGGGAACTCTCGCGCGTCATATCGATAAAGACAACCCAAAGGTGAAGCCAATCGTTGCCAAATTGATTGAAGCGCTGTCAACACCTTCTCAGATGGTTCAGGAAGCAGTTGCCAACTGTCTGCCATATTTGATCCCTGCGTTCAAAGAAGAGGCGCCGTCTTTATTACAAAAGTTAATTCAATTACTATTAGAGTCCGACAGTTATGGAGAGAGAAAAGGCGCCGCTTATGGTATTGCAGGCATTATCAAAGGTTTAGGTATTTTATCTCTAAAACAACTCGGAATTATGGATGCATTGACTGATGCCATACAAGACAAGAAGAACCCTAACCATAGAGAGGGAGCACTTTTTGCTTTCGAAATGCTTTGTTCAATGTTAGGAAGACTTTTCGAGCCTTATATCGTTCATATATTGCCTCATCTTTTGCTCTGTTTCGGAGACACCAGTACTCGAGTCAGACAAGCGACTGATGACACCGCCAAACAAGTCATGTCAAAGTTGAGCGCACACGGCGTTAAACTAGTGTTGCCCTCACTTTTGGATGCATTAGAAGAAGACTCGTGGCGTACAAAAGCCGGTTCTATTGAGCTTTTGGGTGCAATGGCTTTCTGTGCACCCAAACAATTGTCTTCATGTTTGCCTTCTATTGTTCCAAAGCTTATGACTGTTATCTCTGACTCTCACCCAAAAGTGCAAAAAACCGCCGCTCAAGCACTCAAACAAATCGGATCTGTTATAAGGAATCCTGAAATTCAAGCAATAGTTCCCGTTTTATTGGAGGCATTACAAGATCCGGCAAATAAGACATCCAAATGTCTCAACACAATGCTTAACACAAAATTTGTGCATTTCATAGACGCGCCATCGCTCGCACTCATTATGCCTGTCGTCGAGCGAGCATTTCAGGGAAGATCTACAGAGACCCGAAAAATGGCGGCGCAAATCATTGGCAATATGTATGCGCTCACAGATCAAAAAGATTTGGCGCCTTATTTGCCGTCAATAATTCCCGGTCTTAAGCAATCACTTCTTGATCCAGTGCCTGAAGTAAGAGGTGTAACGGCTAGAGCTTTAGGGGCTATGGTTAAGGGTATGGGAGAAGATATATTCGAAGACTTGATGCCATGGCTTATGACTACATTAACTTCAGAGACAAGTTCTGTCGACCGTTCAGGTGCTGCACAAGGTTTAAGTGAAGTTATGGGTGGACTCGGACTCGAAAGATTGGAGAAATTTATTCCTGAAATTATAGAAACCGCTGAAAGACCTGAAATCGCGCCACATGTTAAAGACGGATATATAATGCTTTTCATTTATCTTCCAATGGTATTCACACAAGACTTTACAATATATATCGGACGCATTATTAATCCTGTTTTAAAAGCATTGGCCGATGAAAATGAATTTGTTCGCGAAACTGCACTCAGAGCTGGACAAAGAATCGTCAATATGTACGCCGAAACTGCTATTCAGCTCTTATTACCTGAATTAGAGCGCGGACTCTTTGATGAAAATTGGAGAATAAGATTCAGTTCAGTTCAATTATTAGGTGACCTTCTCTTCAAAATATCTGGTGTTTCAGGAAAGATGACTACAGAAACAGCAGATGAAGACGACAACTTTGGTACAGAACAGTCACATCGGGCTATTATGAACGCATTAGGGGGAGACCGAAGAAATCGAGTGCTGTCTGGTCTATATATGGGCAGATCCGATGTCTCACTACAAGTACGTCAGGCGGCTCTTCATGTATGGAAAGTTGTTGTGACCAATACTCCCAGAACTTTAAAAGAAATATTACCGACACTCTTCTCCTTATTATTGGGATGTCTGGCCAGTCACAGCTGTGATAAACAACAAGTCGCTGCCCGAACATTAGGAGATTTGGTCAGAAAATTAGGGGAACGTATTCTCCCAGAAATCATTCCAATCCTAGAACAGGGACTTGAATCTGATCGTTCGGATCAAAGACAAGGAGTTTGTATTGGTTTAAGTGAAATAATGGCCTCAACGAGTAAAGAAATGGTTCAGGCATTTGTTGACTCTTTAGTTCCAACTGTAAAGAAAGCTCTGTTCGATCCTTTGCCTGAAGTAAGACAGGCGGCCGCCAAGACTTTCGATAGCCTTCATTCAGCTGTTGGTGTCAGAGCTCTGGATGAAATACTGCCGGCGCTCTTGAATCAATTGGGAGATCAAGAGAAGGGTGAATACACTTTGGATGGTTTGCGACAAGTCATGGCTATTAAGAGTAGAGTCGTTTTGCCCTATTTAGTGCCTCAGGTAAGTCACGCCAACACTTCTATAATCTGTTGACCAAACCATGTCATCAATGAAAAAATATTTGTTATTCATTGCGATTTACTTTCACTTTATTTGACAGAAATTCAATGTTTCTATAGTTTGAAACCATATATGATATAATCAATCAAAAGTTCTATACTTTTATATATTGTTTTCGTTCGAACTACAAATTTCTATAAAATATCTTTGTTTCTGCGTTAATCAAAAAGCGCGTCTGACTGTAATATTGATGACATGACTTATTGTATGATAAGCTATGGTATTAAACCTTATTTTAATTTTAATTAACAGTTGACAGTCCCGCCCGTCAACACCCGTGCGCTTTCATTTTTATCAACAGTGGCCGGAGAATCACTTTCTAAACATTTACCGAAGATATTACCGGCACTTCTTCTGGCCTTAAGTAACGCTATCGACACTCCTCAAGAAAAACAGGTCATTCACTTCTTTTCAATTTCTTATGATTTTTTGATTTAAAAATTAGAAAGTATTAGAGTATTGAATGTCTATCTTTAAACCAAATTAGGAATTCGATTATTGCCAATCAGTAATACTGTCAGTAAGTGATGAAATGGGTGCGCGAACTATTGTCGACCATTTGTTAGACTCTGCCCGCAATGAATCGTCAACTATTAGGAGGTCATCAGTTCTACTTTTATATGCGTATTGCAGTCAATCGAAGGCCACTCTCTCGAGCAATATTTCGCAATTACTTCGGGGACTCATTTTACTGTTCACTGATTCGAATGAACAAGTTTTGAACCTGAGTTGGGAAGCACTCAATGCTATCACAAAAAGTATGGAAAGTAAAGAGCAAATGGAATATGTGAATGAAGTTCGAAACGCTGTTCGCTATGCAGTCAGTGATCTTAAAGCGAGTTCTCATAATGGAGTGAATCAGCTTTTATTACCCGGATTTTGTTTAGCTAAAGGAATTGCACCAATACTTCCTATATTTAGAGAAGCGATTCTTAATGGCAGTCCTGACCAAAAAGAACAGGCGGCTCACGGACTCTCAGAAGTGATTGAGTTGACCAGTGCTGAGGCTTTGAAGCCTTCAGTGGTGAACATTGCTGGTCCTCTTATTCGTATTCTTGGAGACCGTTTCACTTGGAATGTAAAAGTGGCCGTTTTGGACACTTTATCTTTACTGCTCAGTAAAGTTGGGGTTCTTTTGCGCCCTTTTATTCCGCAATTACAACAAACGTTTCTCAAAGCATTAAATGATGGCCACAGAAGTGTTCGATTGAGAGCAGCCAACGCTTTGAGTCATTTGATAGCAGTTCACACCCGTTGTGATCCAGTATTTGCTGATTTACACAATGCTATTAAAAGCAGTGGCAATAGCGATGACTGGTCTCTAAAGGAGACAATGCTTCACGCCTTAAGATTGGCCATAACTCCAGCGGGAGATAAGATGTCTGATTCAGTGCGCCGTCAATTGACTTCAACAATTGTATCACTTTTAGGATTATCTGATGACTCGTGTCGTTCCACTGGAGCCGCGTGTTTGGGCGTTCTCTGCGCTTGGCTTCCAAACGATGAACTCAATAACATCGCTAGAGATCACTTACTCGATGACGACATTACTGTTGACTGGACTTTACGTCACGGAAGATCTGTTGCGTTGAGAATTTCATTAAAAGAAGCTTCAAATCGATTAATAAAGCCTGAATGGAATGACAGGATTTGCAAAACGTTAATTGCTTTCATATCTTCAGATCGGGTGCCAATTGTTATCAATGGAATCAAAGGATCCGCTTATTTAATAAAAGATTATTTGAATAAATCAGAGCCTCCGCCGCAACCAATTCTTACCGCATTTGCGAGGGTTTGCAAATTCATTATTTCAAACATAAATAGCTTTTTAATGTATTCTATATTTATAGGGAATGAATCACAGCAGTAATGAAGTGAAGCAAACGGTCGCCATTTCAACCATCTTTATCGCGAAGTCATTTAACGGTTCATTACCTTCAGTTATGTTTAAAACATTGGTGCCATTGCTTGTGAACGGAACCAAAGAGAAGAACACAATGGTTAAGGCAAACTCAGAACACGCTTTGGTTGCATTTTTGAAGTTAAGAACGGGTGACGAAGTTGTACAGAGCTGTTTGAATTGTTTAGACACCGGTGCGGCCGAATCATTACAAGATTGCATTAACAAAACACTCAAAAAAGTAGCCGCACAACAACACGAGCCTAAAGAAGAAGAATTCGATGACACTTTACTTATATAATAGTTAAAGTTATGTATAAAAGACGATTAACTTAAATATTTCATTATTAAAATTGGTTAATATTTAATAAATTGTAATAAAGAATATTTTCAACTCTTTTCGACATAAATTGATTAAAAATTCTTTACGTAATTGTTGTTTATTTCATTTAAAATTAAAAATATAATAGTTATGAAAAAGTTTGTGTTCCCCACGAATGACTGTATGAAGTTTGGAAAAAATAGTCGGGAAGTAAACCTTCGGGCATAATATCCCTGTAATTAACATTGTATTCGAGTTTTTTCTGAATATTACTGATGAACATCGAGAGCTTAACTAAAGATTGTCTTTTAGTTCCCTTTTGTGATACATTTTCGATTCTTTTTATATAATGCGTTGAAATAAATTTAATCAGTTTTATAAACTGTTTGCGATAAACTCTATAAAGTTTATGAGAAGTTATCGATAAAAAAGATTCTAAAACTGCAGCCGTTATTGCAGTTCTTGGTTCTAAGTTTAAGAGCCTTGCCGTCCAAGTCCAGCCATAATTCAAATCGTGCGGATGATCGCTCTGAACGTTTGATTGAATTATAGCCGCATAGAGTTTGACCATTGCTCTCATTCTATTCAAAAATGATTCTTCACTTTCTACAGTTCCATCTTTGGCTATAGTATAACCACATGCTATCAAATGGTCTCTTTCGCTTTGATCGCTTTCCTGTTTAGGATAGTATGGAATAATATACGGACACTTCTCTTGCATTTGAGCCAAAAATATTTGTCCAAAAGTTGGAAAACGTGACCACAACATCACTATTATTGGAGCCATAGTTAAAGCGATATCTTTTTGCTTTGTGCTCACACTCTGTGTATAAAAGAGAAGTTCATATGAATAATAATACATTTATAATACGACATAAAACACAAATAATTGCTTACAATAAACATTTTAGAGGCAAGACTTATGCAGAAATTTAGTGAGAAATCTTTTTTACTACAACTTAATTGTTTTCCACCATATTCTACAACTTTTTCATTGAAAAGTAAAGTCAATCGATTGAGTTTATCTCTTATGTGATCCACTGATTCACAAGAGATCGTATTGATTGTTGTTTTAACAAATAATTGCAACTCATTTTTCTTTTGCTTAGATTTGCTTTCAGTCATAAAATTGCTGAAAGAGGTCTCAAAATCATCAGAAATTTTCTGTAAATTTAAATAGTCTTTAAAGGCTTGATAATCGACAAACTCTGATAAGGCATGCGATGAATCAGTCGTCAAGTTTTGATTATTATCTGATATCACAGGAACATCACTGAATGCAATGTCTGCCACACTATTATCTCCAATACTTAACGATTCATTTGGTTTTTGATGAATACTTTGTTTTTCTCTTTCAATATCAGAAATGATTTTGAGTTTCAAATTATTTGCAGTTATTTTGAAATTTAGAACATTATTGATCTCAAGATCTGTTAAATGAGTTTTTGCGAGTAAAATATCGATATTTTGAACAAAACTGATTAAAGAATGCAATTCTTGTTTAACACGATGAAAAAGTTGACTATTTCTCAGTTCATTCTCAACACTATTTGAAAAATCGATAACACTTTGAACGATAGAATCGATTTCAGTCCTCAAAGACAAGAGTTGTTTGCGTCTGATCTCCTGCTGTCTCTTCTCCTGTTCTTCAACTAATAACTGGTGTTTACTCTCTATTTCTTTTAACTTAAAACTAGTGCTGACAGAGTTGTCCTCCAAATCGATTTGCTTAGAAATGATCGCATCTCTCAGTGCTTTGTATTCGTCTTTGAAAGCGTTTGTTTTCTTAATCGACGCCAAAGTATATCTGCTTCTAATTAATCGCAACTCTTCTTCAATCTGTTCGTCATATTCTTTGAACGTATTCTCAATTCCTCTGATCTTATTTTCGACTTTAGTTCTCACCAATTCTTGTCTTTCTTTTTCGTAATTAATTAAATCGATTTCACTCATAATCTCACTCTTATTAATAGTTTTCTTCTCAAGTTTAGTCTTCTCTTCATTTGAATCATTATTAATATGTTTTGTTTTATTTGTGTTCACATTTGTATTCTCAATAACTTTATATTTAAGCGAATG
>JAUJYT010000525.1:0-17820 GCA_033996565.1 Nanhermannia nana
ATTGCAATTCTTACTAAAAAACATCGTTTTTCAACAATTTTACGTTAAATTAAATGTAAAACGAAATATAAATTACTGATAAATTAATATAATAATCAAATTACAATTATTGTGACTGATTAGTATGTAGGATCAACAGACTCAAAGGTCAGCATAAACTGAGCCTTAGCTTCAACATAGGCTCATATTCATTGAGCCTGAGCCTAGGTTCACAATATTTGAGCCTTGAGCCTAAGGAGGAATGTCACTTCGGTGCCACTGAGATATTTTAAAGCCACAATATAAAATTTATAAAATATGAATATAGCTTATACCATCTATTTTATCATAAAAAGTGTTTTGAATTATTCATCATTAAATATTAAGTTTGTGATTATCTATTAATAATATAGAAATGGACTGTTTTTTATTTAAAATATTGAACAGAAATCAATCAAAACAATTAATGGCTTTTATCCACCAGTGCATGCATTATAGTTAATGTTTTTAGAATATATTGATACAAAATATATGATTGTATTGAATGTAAAGACAACTTATGAGTCAAATAATTCTTTGAGTCATTGATATTGAGCTCAATTTCTTCATTTATAGCATTGAGAGCTATGACTACAGTCGCGTTATCAGGTCTTCGAGCAGTTAAAACAGACAAACCATCTAATTGTTGATCAAATTATGACCAATTCTTACAGAATTCGGTGGAATAAATTTGGGGGAGTGTCTGATTGCATAAAAAGTGGGCTTTATATACGCCTCACCTACTTTAGAATCCACATATACCGGACCATCATATCCTCGTGTCTACTGTTCCAACCGGACCACCCATCATATCCAAAACATATTCCATTCAACCCAACGCGTGGATTTCCCTTTGAGAGCCTTAAAGTTAAGAATATGATCAAAAATAATGATTACAATATATTACACTTTGTTCATAAAATTCAATTATTTATAAATTATATAAAATATTATATTACGAAATAATTTTTAAGTAATTGTAAAATCTGAATTCATATTTTTGATATTATAGTAGAAATACTGAAAATATTCTATATATTGTCAGCCCCAAAGTTCTCTTTGGCTGACCACTAGAACTCACTTTCTTAAAGTTTTTCCAATTTCTTTCCGCGAATTTCAGTTCAGAGAATATAGTGATTGGCGTTTGTTCTGTAATATACGGTAATATTTGTTCGTAAATCTTGTTTTGTTTGACGCATAAATAGTTGTGTTTAGAGTATTCCTGACACCACTTAACCCATGAAAGAGTAACTCCTAATACTATATCGCTATAGTGTAGTATTCTTTCCAATTGATCTTCGCATACAATCTCAAAAACTGCTAACTTTTCAGCACTTTCTTTGAGTCGCGTCTGTTTCAAAAATCATAAATTGAGTTATTTATTAAAATCCTTAAAAAATTTAATATTAAATAAATTAATGCACTTTTGATTGAGTTTATGTTACAATAAAATTTTTAATATGTATGTCATATAATATCTATATATTTATATTTATTATTATAATATTAATACTTTATTTTTATCTAAAATTATTAAACTTTTGGCGGCTGATAGGGTCATAGAGGTCAGAAATTAACCTTTCAATATCACTAAATTAAGCTGTAACTTAAATAAATTTACTCTTTTGCCAAATATGAAATTTTGGTGTAGTTTAGAAACTATATATTTGTTTTAGTTTACAGTTTATAACTGAATTTATAGTTAACATTTATAAAATATTTATTTAAGTTACACTTCAAATATTAATTTTTAAAAATCAATATCTGACCTCAATGACCCTGTTTGCCGCAAACAATACACTTTTTATATATAATAATTATATATGAATTTTTTGATATAGAGCAGGATTTGATATCCGCGCGGCACTTGGCGCACATTGCTGCTAAGTTATAAGCAGAGTCTCTATTTTTCGGGATTTGATACTTCAAAATTTCGCGCGTGATTTCGGAGTTAAAATATGAAAATTTCCCGAAGTTTTTCGGAATTAAAATTTAAAAACTTTAGGATAAAAATAATGATTACACGTTTTTAATACTTATGTAGCCCAAGAAATAGTAAAAACAAATCACATTTAAGTTTTCAATTGTTTTTTAGGTTATGTCTTCAGTTTATCTTAAAGCAGACAACGGTAAGGCCTAAAAGTTCCAGTGGCGTTAGCTTTGAGAAAATCCTGAAAATCTAATGTTTCAAAGCCACTGATTTTCTGAAAGTTTTTTGTGCAAAATCATTTTAAGCCCCAAAAAATTTTTGTATGATTTTCCAAAAATATTTTTAATTTTTTTTTTGAGAAAATAATGGAGTGAGAAACACATCATTTTCAGTCAATTTATTTAAAAATACGCTTTCGCGCGTAAAATTTTTAAATTTATAGTTTAAATTGCTAAAAAAACAACAAAAAATTTGACTATTTTTTATATAAGTAGAAAAAATCAAATGGAAGACCAATGTATAAAATTCAAATTCCCAAAATTTTAGAGAATTTAGGGGAAAATTTCGATTTTTTTTCGTAAAATTCGTGAAACTTAGCAAAAATCCTCAATTTTCGTGATTCGGAAAATAAATATAATGTTATTTTACTCCTTATTTGATGATTGGAACTCATTTTACATTTTGCGAAAGATTGAAGTAATAGGAAAAAATTCGTGATTTCTAAAAATAGACTCTGGTTATAAGGAAATAAATATAACTTGAAATAACGGCTTACTAGGAATTTTTTCTTCCAAAATTTGGAAGAAAAAATTCCCCATAAAATTATTCCGATGTTTATCTTCATAAATTAAACTAAATTAAAATCTATGATATATTAAAACTGAAATTAAGAAAATATTTAGAAAGTAATTGAATCTATGGCTTACGCTTTGATATCATAGCGACCGTCAGGATTAATGATTTTTTTCCTAAAGTCTTTCTTTTTGGAGAGACCCTCTCGTTTGCAATGTATTTCGATGGGTGACTCTAACTTATTCCATAGTGTAATCCATGTATCACAAACTGATACTTCAAAATTATAACACAAGATATAGAGAAACAATAGTTTGAATTGAAACGAATTCATTTAAATAAATAGTATTTCAAAAACTATTTGAGCAATCAGTTAGAGCTTAACAATAACAACAATAACATTCATTAACACGAAATATTTTTCAAACAAAATTTTAATATTACTATATAAGCATCAAAAATATTAATAATACGATAAATAAGTTATCAATGGATGTAAAACACCAATAAATCCTTTACGAAACTTAAAATATAAGTAATTTTTCAAGTTTAGCATCGCTTTTATTAACAATAAGTATAGTGTAAATTAATTCATGAAAACTTAAACTTCATTTTTTCTAAGAAGAAACCTTGAATTGTATAGTATTTGCATTAATGTATTGAAAAAAGTTTTCCCAGTCGTTATCCATACTTTCCTCCAATGATTTCGTAATATTGTTTAATATACTTGTGGTTGTGATTCTAATCACGACTTGCTTTCTCTGAACTAAATATTGAAAGCTATACCTGTAGTACAACTTTTTCTAAATTCACATGAATAATAATTTAAATACCAATACAATTAATTATCATTGGTTCCGATGTCATTAATTTTTGGGAAAGTCTATTATTATTGAGGTTTTTGAATGCTCTCAGTCATGACAGTGGCGTAGTCTGAGTCTTAAGGAAAACTTTGATTCGGTGTTAGTGTGACCAACAGTTGTATGTTAAATTATTTTTTGATTACGAGGATAATAAGCTTTAATTTTGAGTTCAAGGGTTTCAATATCTTAATGGCAATCCGACCAGTAATTGCTAAAAAGGATAATAAAGAAGATTTTTAAAAATAAAATATGTAAACTTGAATTTATGAAGACTTTTAAGCGAGGCATTGAAACGGCATTTCTTTTTTTAGGAGATTTTTGTGCTATTTTATGATTCACAGAAATATGTAGTATTATTAAAGTGTGAATACTTTCACAAACTTATACCAGTAATTTAGACTTTGGTTATAATGAATCTATAGATATACTCTGTAAAGTAAAGAGCTAAGGCATATTCAATGGGTTTTATACTTTATGACAAATTTTAAAAACCTATTTATAATGAACTCTCGTTATATTATATAAATAATAAAAACATTTCTGTTTATTATAATGAGAGCCTACTGATTATTTCACAATCTGATTGATTGTTATGACTCAAAATAAGGTAAATACTTGAGCATCAATTATTAGACTGTGTAAGTCTGTGACTTATCATGTTCTTCATATTTTTTAAAATCCCACTCTTACTGCTTACTCGTGCAATGATTCAATAGCACTTTGGCAATCTCTTCGTGTTAGAAATCAATGTTTTTTAAACGAATCAGCATCAGAGTCAACAATATAAATAAATTCTTAAAGAAATGACAATGGATTTCATTGATTTTCTCACATTTCTCAGTAGAAGCACTACTACTACATAACAATTAATGTAAATCACAAAGCTACATCTGACATAAACCCAGTTATAACACCCTGAAAATCAAATACAACACATTTGCATTGAATAAATCATTTATTTTAGTCACAGTAGCTGTAAACTTAAATATTAATCTGACAAGGGAACCTTTTTCGCTGCCCTACCCCAATTCTGATGAAATTTCGTGGTTCAAAAATCGAATATCAAAATTAGCCCACAAGCAGATTTGCTGAAAAAAATTCCCTTAAATTTGCAAAAATACAATTGAAAGTATATGAAAATTAAAACTATTATTTTATAACGGTTTTCGATAAGATGACTGTGCTCACTCTAACGACTATATTCATGTTATAACAGTACTTGGGTGAATGCATAAGTTAGAATGATAAATGTTACATTCATTAAGGTGATAACAGTTCAATTTCAAATATCATCATTAAGTGCAATGGAATGCTATAATAGCTATTAATAGCTATTAAATAATTTACAGCAGATTTAAAGTACAAACATAGTTTATATAAACCATATAAACAAATATTATGGACTTAACCCTAAACAGTGAAGAATAATATTTGTGAGTTCCCAAAACATTGTTCTCTAAACCAGAATAAGCTATAATATTGAGTAATTTGTTTGAATTGTTTTATTAAAATACTATAATTTTTTTATAACTTCAGAGTTTCAATATCTTAACTTTTTTTTCAAAATTTTATCTAAAAATAGATAAGTTTTAGAATAAAAACGAACGAACCTGAGTACGTAAATAGATTTTTATATGAAACCTTAAATGTTTGTCTTAGAAAATAAAATGTTTTCCCAACCCTCACAATAAATATTTCAGGTAAATAACCTATTGCGTTCTTGCATTTTATTTATGGCTTTATATTAAATATTAATTGTATTTAAGTGTAATATATAAGAAAATCAATAAATATTTAATATTGAATTTCAAAAGACACACATTAAATAAAAATAAAGAATAATACCTTCATTAATACTATTCTGAATTGTTTGCACAATTCCTGTGTTGAACTTAATGTTTTACACTATTTGATTCTCTCTGCCATAAATAAAGTTGTGATTTGATTCTTATTTTGTGATTGATTTGATTTTGATTGAAGAAATCATTCAAAAATATGCAAATATGGGTAATTTGGATTCGCTTTGTTTTTACATAATTATTATATTTCATTTTATCCAAAACCTTGATTAATAAAAAATATATTTATCAATGCGATCAATGTTATTGTACAGTATATTCAAGGTTTCAGAATAGTGATGGAAAACATTCAAAATTTTAACCCCAATTCCTTCCCAATGAAATTTTTTTTAATCTCACCTAATCTTATCCCATGACTTAAAACTTAATCCCACTCCTACTATGTATCCATATCCCATTATATGCCAAATTTTTAAACACTTGACTACAATTCAATTATATATAAATAAATTACATGTATAAACCAATTACTTATAAGTATTTGATTGTAGCATCCAAAATGTCGAAGCAAATACTTCGTACAATATTTGAGTCATAAAACTTTTCATAAACAGTTTAATTTTAGTTTCTTAAACTTTTTAAATGCTGTTTTAAATTTTTTAATTTTTATATGAATTATTTATGAATTTTACTTAATTTTTGATCCGATCCAAAACTAATTAAATTTGTGACAATGTCTCATATAAGTAGTGAAGACACTTAAATTCTTAATAAAAAGAAATCAGAAAAGTTATTCTAATAAACATTTATTTAAAAGAAAATTTTATGAAAATGTTTCAGGAAAAACACAAAATGTAAAAAATTAAATAATAAAAAAACATATCATTTCGTGCATTATATACACACATATACACAGATTGACTAAACTTCAAAGGAGAGCATCGAGACTATTAGCTGGCAAAAAATTTGGCTTTCCCTAGAATGAAGCTTTCTCTCTATTAAATTGGATGACATTAGAATCGAGAATTAAATTTCATTCAGTGATTTACGTATTTTATTTAAATCACTAAACAATATGTCTTCGAATTTTGCCTCCACTTTATTCACTTACGCAACAAATCGCTACAGTTCTCGGACCGGCGATAACAAAAAATTAAAACTCGAAAAGCCTGACAATAATTTTTATGCAAATTTAATTTTTTATAAAGGCATAAAATTATATAATGGCTTATCACTCGAAGTTAGCTCTTTGAATAATTTAAGTAATTTTAGAAAAAACGTTTTTGAACTTTTTAATTGTATAAATTAATAAATTTTTAATTTATTATATTTTATTATAAACTGAGCTCACGTTAAGAATGACATTATTGTAACGTTAAGTTGATTCTCAGTATAATAAAATTTTCCATTCCATTAAGTGTAACTTTTTTTTGCTTTCATAAAGCTTTATTCACTTGCTCAACAAATATCCCAATACAGTATCCTATATGCAATCCCAATCCCATCCCGCGGATTTGGGAGTGAGATTTACATCACTAATTCAGAAAATTCATGTGATGAGAGAAGAGTCTCATTGAATAAACAAGAGATACTTAAGAAAATTGGTCTTTGTTTGGCTGAAACGATCGATGAAAAAACAGGGATTTTGAAAATATTGTTTATCGCATTTAAGGCCTCACCTCAAAGCGTAGCACAGAGTAAAGCGCAGAAAAATAACAAAAATACATTTTTCTTTATTATTAATGCCTACTAAGGTGCTTATTAACAGACCTGAACTTATAGATTTTTTTTCTGTGATAAGAAAGAGCCTTGGAATCTTACTCTTGGATGAATCGAAAAAATTAGTCACAGCGAGTATAAGGCATAAAGCGGCATAACTTTAATATATGATTTAAATGTCAATTTGTCTTAAGAAAGAATAAATCTATTTTTAAGCTATAAATCTGATATCAAAAGTAATTAGATATGCAAACTTTGGATGAGAACCTTCTAACCCTATCTCTAATGCATAATTTGAAGGAAACAATTTGTGGTGTAATTAAAAATATATAACGTTGCCAAAGAAGAAATATTAATAGTTTTAGAATTAGTTTTATGTTTTGTTAATATTGCAGAGATTATTCGTTTTTGAGCAATGGTTAAATTATTATTATTCTTATAGATTTGAATATTCTATTAATAGAAAATGTAATAGGAATTAAGTGCTTTAAACCTCGTTCTCAGTTCGTTGCAATAATAGGTTAAAAAATTGTTGTTTATTGAGCACTGGCTAACATGATAGAATGAGCAGAAAAGACTTGCGTCAGAATTACGTATTTGGATGGATCAATACTAGCATTAAAATTGAAAGAATAATATGGATTCGGTTTATATGACATTTAGTTTATGACAGGCAACCAATTATGTCGAAACCTATGCCAATTCTCAAACATTTTAATATTAAACTAGATAAACCCCAATTATTTTATAAAGCAGGGGATCAGGTCAAAGGTTACTGTTATCTAGATATTGATGGAGAATTGCAACTAAAAAATCTCGATATCAATTTGATATGCGAAGGATGTGTTGACTATAAAGAGAAGTAAGTTATCTTTATTTAATTCTATTTTTAATTTATTAATTTTTTGCTATCTTTTAATAGCAAATTTGATAAGAGAACGATGTCATTCCTCATTGAAAAATATGATTTAATGAAAAGAGGTATAAGATTTTATTTTTCCATAAGAATGTTGGCTATTTTGCAATTTTTGTTATAATGTCTGTCTAAAAAATCAATTTCAACCTAATATTAGTGTTACTATTCTTAAAACATGAAATAAATATGCGGCATCTTAAATTTTTAGTAATTTACTTAAGATAAATTGGATTATTTGTTGGGAGGCTCTAAGTTGACAGTTGAACTGTATAACATATTCATAATTTGCAGCCTTTTACTTTTCTTAACGTTGGCAAATTAGACTTAATTAATTTATTTTTAAAAATGTATCGATTGTCAAATATAGGTATATGCATTCTAAGAAACACATATTTAGATTTTTAAGAAATTTTTTTTATATCAGAACTTTTTTTTATTAAAAAAAATCGAACATTTTATTTAAAAACTGTGACCATTAGTTTTGAAGTTCTTCAACGATGAAAAGTTCTGAAAGGTTAAGCGCGTGGGTGGTATGAATTTTTTAAAAATTAGACTGTATGACAGTATGACTGTTATTTTGGAATCAGAATACCATTAAATTGTGTTAATTTTATTTAATTTAAATTCATTCAATTTCGCATTTGCTGTTAAAGTCAAAGTGAATGCTAACTAAAATTTAATTAAAATTATTAAAGCCGGAACCGATCAAACTATGAAAGGAGAGATGGAAATCGATTTCTCTTGCACAATTCCGATGTGAGTGTTATGTACTGCATATCATTTTATATTAACTATAATGAAATTGAATTTATCACCTTTTATTTTATTTAAATATATTTAAACACCAAACAAATTAATTTTTGCAGTTTAACAGAACAGTGATTAAATAGTTAGCATATTATGATATAAATTTAATAAATATTGAATATATCGTAATACTGATACAGTATTGTACATTGTTTTAGAATTTTCGAATATAATAAGTTAGGTTGGGACTTGATGCACGAAAATTAAAAAATATGCATGCATTTATGGTTGAAGAAATGGCAGAATATGCACTAAAATATGCATTAAAAATTTGTAAATTTGCAATTTTTCGAGGAAGGATTAAAAACACAATGGTTTTAAAAAATAGTTTTTTTTATCAAAAAGCTATTTCGCATAAATTTTTTTTCCAAAATTTGTCCTCTTAAAATGAGAGACATTAAAAATCAGAGAATTTTATCATCTAATATCCAAAGTCTTTTGAATTTCAAATTTTAATACAAGTGAAAATCAAATGAGGACCAAGAGATACATTTTCGCAAAACTTAATAAAATCAAAGGGGTTAAATCAGCGTATTGTACAATTTTTGAGATTCTATTTGAAAATCGAATAAATTGTCAAGAAAATGCTAAAACCATAAAATATGTGTAAAAACTCAAAATATGCATTTTATGCAAAATAAAACTACTATTACTCATTTTGTAATTATGTAATTCGTGCTTATTTTAAAGTTTTATGACGATCATTTCAAGCAAAAAACGTACATAGATGTAAAAGTCTCAGTCTTAATAATAAGTTATTTTGCAATCACTAACGTAGTTAAGAGTTATGCTTTGCTATTTTGCATAATAATTTAAATAATAATTTAAATAATAATTTAAATAATAATTTAAATAACATTAAAATAAGTATTATTGAAATTCGGCAGAATAATGAAGCCTATTTATTATTATAACTATATATTTGTTGAAAAATAGTTACCCAATAATTAACAAATTTGGCAAATTTTTGTTACCGACTCAAAGGGTTTTATTGCCAAAAAAATTCTAATCCGGTTAATGTCATATTAAATACTTTTATACAGTATTAAATAAGTTAACAGATAATAAATATATTAGTTTCTTATTTATTGAATTGTATTTATAAGATTTTTCGGATCTGCATTTGTTTTTTAATTACTATTATTTTTGATTTCATTCAATAACAGATTCTCAACTTTGAAAATCTTGTTGAGAAACATTGATTTTCAAGTTTTAATGTTATTTTTTTAAACCTTCGATATTGCGTCAAATAAAATGCTTACAGATTACAAAACAATAAAAGCAAAAATGACATTTAATATAAATTTTATAAATTTTATAAACTGAATAAATAAAATAGTTTTCAATAAAAACTTGATTAACAAATGTCAAAAGGCATAAGCGAATAGGATTCAGTGTATAGCATATAGCAGTGGTTTCCAACCTTTTTTGCCTCGCGGACCGCTTACATTTAGAAAATCACGTGGTTCTCACAGGGCTTAATGTTAAAACTTTACCCCTGCGTACCGCAGTGGTCCGCAAAAGGCAGGTTGGAAACCTACGCCATAAAGTGTATAGTAGGAGTTGAAAATCCATTCACTTATATATTTATATTCAATAATTAGAGTTTGTTAAAAACTGAGTTTTATAAAAAGAACCAATGTCTGGCTTTTTGATTTTGTTTTTCATGAAAATTTCTGAGAATTTTTCGTGCCTTTTATGAGAATTAAAAAAATTGAACTCAACACTTGCATTGAATAGTTGTTTCTATTTTGAGTGAAATGCGAAACTTTTCAACTAATAAAATGAGGCTCTCTTTATATTCAAGATTACCCAATACTCAATATATTTTTGTTCAACTATCAAAGAGCTTAAAATTAAGTTTCCGTTACATAAACTTTGTTCTTAACTCATAAGTAAAGATTTAAGTGATCTATTCATAAAATGTTTTTAAATTAATTTTAAAAATTAGTTATTGCCATAATTAAAATAGCAGTTTTTATTTAAGAAGACCAACCTGAAATATAAATTGGACCAATATAAATATAAACCAAAAAGTAATAAAATTTTATGTACTTTTGAATACCGTTTTTGAGATTTCAATTTTTTGCATACAATAATTGATGATAAATGAGTTCTAAATTATAGTTACAGTACATTACAGTACAGTATAGTACAGTACAGTTACAGTATGCTTCACTCATAACAAATCCACATAAATATAGTACAGATTTCCTATATCAACTTGCTAATTTTGGATCACAAATCTTTGTGGAAGGGGTCTAGAAATTACTTGGGGTACCACGGCAAATTTCAAGTCATGGGGGTGCCTCAATGCTTATGTCTCAAGTAGAGAACTTCTTCTAGAAATGTATAGAGTAGTGATGCTTCGCTTTCAAGTTTTTTATTACAATTGTAATTCAAATTCGATTTTTAAAAATATTTTATATCTCAATTGTATTTCATTTTTGAGAATAATTTTTATTTCTATTGTATTTGATTTTGAAAATATATTTCATTTCAATTGTATTTTGATTTTAAGATATTTTTTAAGACCTAAACGGATTCTACTGCATAAGTACAGTATATAAGAAAGGTTTACGATTACAATATGTTTAATATAATTATTTAAACGCAAAATTTAGCATATTTTTTAATATTTCTCGAATAATATTCTAAAATTTCTATAGTATTCATAAATATATTTATAAGTATATTTGAAAATAGTATTTTATTACTTAGTAATGAGTTTTCAACAATTCTCTTTATAAAAAAGTAAAGGATATCCGTCGTCATTCACTGGCAAATTCGGTTTCATTCGATATAAGATTGAAGCAGTTATTCATAAAGATTGGGACAGCTTTAGAAAAGAAATTATTTTCGCTGTAATCGCACCTTATAATGGTTTTTCATTAGAAATCTTTGTAATGAAATATCGATTACTAATGTAAAAGTTGGTTTTTTACCAAATATCTACTTTCATGTTTTTATAGAGACCAATCACAAGAAGCACTCAGAAGAAGGTCGGATATTGTAATGACTTTATTGAACTTTATGCTAAATTAGATAAAGGATGGTATACACCAGGTTTGAAGTTTAAAACAATGTTTTACAGAATAAATAGATATTCAAATATTAGATATAAATTGTTTATTACATTTCCGAAGAGAATACCTGTTTATTTTATTGATCTTTATTTTACAGGCGATAAAGTATCGGTTTATTGCAACGTCAATAACAATACAGACCATAAGCTTAAAATTATCCTATCATTACACCAAAAACAGAGTTACTGTTTCACAAAACTCAAGTCTAGAATGAATAACGAAGAAAGTTTTGACTTTATAGAACCGCACTTAAAATGCTATTCAAAAAGAATACTATTAAGCATTCCTTCAAACATGAAAACCATGTCATTCGAGAGTAAATTATTTGAAATAAGTTATGAGATTCGAGCGTCTATTCAAATATTAGGATATAAGGATTCTTTAAAAGTGGAGTTACCCGTTGTTATAACAGTACCAGCAAATGCTTCTTCAAATAGAGAGCAGAATATTTCATACTCTCAATCACAATTACCCCCTTCTTATAGCGATTGTCAGATTTTTCAACGATTCGCGTCTGAAGATATAAGAGTTTGCTTTCCATCTGTTACTGATGGTGATGGTGGACAAGAAATATATGATGAAAAAGAGCCAAAATCTCCTGCGTTTGTTGATTTGCCCCCGAGTTATGCAGAAGCAGTTTTCGGCATCGATTCAATCGGCTGATTAACGATTTATACAAATCATGGTCTCGATCTTCAGTTGTTTTCAGTTGTTTTTTAAATTTATATGATTTACATATTTATTCTTACTTTATATGCAAATTATTTTTAACTGTTGTAAAACATTTATTGTTTCAAAACCAAAAATTGTTATAAGTTATTAATGTCGAGAATATATATAATGATTTTGATGAAAATCAACAAAAATTGAGAAAAAATGTTATCGTATGGTCGAAAAAGTAAAACTCATTAAATGTTGATATACTGTCAAACGAAATTTTAGGAATGTATGACACATTCATATACATATTTAGTATTTAGTTTATTCACTATTGTAATGATAAGTAATGTGTAATATTTTTTATTATGTGTATAACATTTCATTGTAATAAATATTATGTCAAAATTGCAATTACTTTATTCTTCATCAATGAAAACTATTTAAATGCAAAATTGTATTTCTTATTGAATATCTGACTTGAAGTGAATTTATTACCGGTATGATTTTTAGCTATAATACAATCACAATAAACACAGAATAATTTGTATATTTTTGTTAGTTTTCCTTTTTAAACAATATTTTCAATCAAGTGAACAATTTTTTAAGTCTATCACTGATTCTTTCAGTAGTTTCTCAGTCACAGATTCTATCATTGATTAAGTCTATTCAGTAGTTTAGTAACTCTTCAATTCTCAACTGATAATAAACTTGGTTTCACTTTTATTATATCACTTATTATAAGAAAAAGAATATTTTAATCCACTTTTCCTTTAGAAAATTTTCACTTTAAGCTAACAAAAGACAATATATCATTTGATAATATTAATGAATTAATGCGTTTATAGACCACTTGTATTGAAGATTAATACTGTATTTTATGAGATCCAGAATACAATAGAAATTAAATTTTAAAATACATAAATACAAATAATTTAATTTGAAGTAATATTTTATTTGCCATAATTTAAAATATTGAATCGTAAATTACAAACCAATTCAAATGTTTCTCAATTTATATTACAAGCATTCAAAACAGATGAAAATCAAAATATAATACAATTTATTTTCAATGACATACAGTATATAAATAAGTAGAGGTTATGTCTCATCAAACCTTTGCTGAGCTTTTTTCCATTTAACAGATTTCTTACTTAATTTGAGTTCACGATTATGTGAATTAAAAGTATCCAAGTTTTGTTGGAATCCGAGTCCGGATCTGTTGTCGCGCACTTCTAATGGAATGGGTTCAGTGTTTCCATTTTGATGTCTTCCAAGAGAATCGCCTGAAGTCCACCCCATTTTTGAGAGGATTTTGAAGCCCTTATTAGAATCGGATAACGCAGTGTCGAGCGAAGTGCCCGCAGACGTCTTTTCATACTTATATTGTGACAAATGAGATAAGATATAAGGCAAAGAATATACCGGTATATAAAAAGCATTTCTATTTAAATAACTCACGGGATTATCACTTCCTTTCTCTCTTCTCCTCTGATCGCTTCTGTCTTTATAATCAGCAGAACTCCTAACTTTTACATCACAAAAGTCAACATCACTTAAACCAAATTTTTTCTTCAAAAGCTTTAAATTTTTACGCCGATCCTTCTCTGAGTTACTTTGTAGGTGAGAGACGTTTATGGGACTCACACTTGACTTGAGGTTAGCCATTACTAGACCGGGCTCACAATTATCACACGTCACGTCTCGTCCGTCGTGTATATGGACTAAAAGCGAACATTTGCCAAAACATATTTGATCGTAATGTTTAAGAGCTATCTCACAATTGGTTTCAATCTTAATGCCATTACTAAACGTCCCGTTAGTGCTATTCAGGTCTTTAATTACATAACTTTTCGAGTTCTCATCGAATCTGATTTCTGCGTGAAGTCTACTCACAGACTCGTCTGTAATCCAAAGGTCACAATTGGAGTCATTGCCCACTTTGGCGCCCATACAGGTCACTATCAAAAGACTTCCAATTTCTAAAGTTGTCGACTCTTTTACAATCATACGAACCAGAGGTGGCCCACAATCTGTTTTATCTTCATTTAGAGATACAATTGAAGAAATTGAGTTCTCGTCTGAACTGTCGATTTCTCCCTCTTCTCCTTCAGAACAGATTGTCTCGACATCACTGCTAGCACTGGAAGTGTTGACCACAACTTCATTTTCTTCAGGTTTAACAGCAATTTCTTTTTTTGATTTCTTAGACTTTAATGATTTGGTTGTGTTTTCCCTCTTATTATCCGATTGCGTGAGAGATGAATAGAAGTTATAAACTTTTTTTTCAGAGTCGTATTTATAAAATTTTTTTGTGTGCGGATCAAAAAATAAAAACCGATCCTAAAGACAAATATTACAAAATATGATTAAAACCATAATTGATCTCAAATTATACTTAAAAGACAGATATATTGTATATATTGTTAAATGAATGAAATAAATTATATCTAAAACATAATCCAATACCGGATAGTAATACCAACCACTGCTTCGACTGTAATAAGTATTTGACTTTTGGTCGTAATAATAGTCATTTTCGAAGTCGTTCTTGAGAACCACTTCTTCGGCTGTTTCTCGAACTAAATCACAAACTCGTGTTTTATTTGTTTCTGAGTTTTGTGCCCAAGAGTTTGAATCAACTGTTTGATTGGATTCATTGAGAGCAGTGGACAACCATTTCTTGCAATTAAAACAAACAAATCTATTATTATGATTGACATCAGTCTGTGTTTGGACACAATTAGTGACGGCTTTGACGACATTCTGATGCAAATGTAATTTAGCGTTCAATACTTCCAATTGATTGCGAAGCGATTCGTTATATTTGAGAGAAACGTCTCTCTCTCTCAACACTTTCGAAATCAATTTCTTGTTGTTTTCGATTTCAACCTCTTTTTTATTCAACTCTTTTCTTAAAAACTCGATTTCATCAGAAGTGGCGTTCATTTTGACAATAAATACATAATAAATGTCACTTCAATTATATAAATATAAATAATATTAGAAATTAATGCAAAATAAATAATTCGGTTTTTTGTAAATATTAAGAACAGTTAAAAATGATTCAATAATTACGTTTGACTCCAATAATAATTTGAAAACCCCTTCCCTCTCATGGCTCTTAAGATCTGCTTAAGATATACATAAAATTATTTGCAATAATATTAATCTAAACTTCAAACGACTGCTTTAAGATTGAAACCAATGAGCAGTGTTGCCCATAGGCTCATACTGAGCCTGGGCCTAGGCTTATCTCGAAGAGCATTTTAGAAGAGTAGGCTCAAGCTATAGGTTTTGAGTCTAGGCCTAGGCTCAGCCTGAAGAGCCTGTAGATAACTTTTTACTTAAATTCATCATAACTTAACATTTTGCTTCACTGTGTTTGAATCAGCAAGTGTTTAATGCCTGTGTCAGTGGAGTGAGACCCAGAGGTAGGCCCCGAATGAGATGGTTCGACTTTATGTCTCACTTGTGTCCGGACCACTTTGGGACTGAGAGCGGCGCTGATATCGAATCACTTGCAATGGGTCGTTTGCTTTGGCGACATGTCCTGTCCTCGCTTGAACCGCGACCCTCTTAGGAGGATAAGCGGTAGTAAATGGATGGATAGATGGATGAAAGGTGTTTGAATTAGTGTTGTATCAGTTCCAGGAACTCGGACTCAAATTAATTTTTTTCATGAACTGGAACTAATTTCAGTTCCAGTGCTATAGAATAGAGTGTTTTAAGCTTTTAAACCATACGTTGCCAGCAGGTTGTGCTGATAAGGGAAAGAGTTTTTCTAGGGTTGTAAACGTTGAACAAAATATTTAAAGAGTGGTACGAATACAAAAAATATTTTAACTTTATTTTTGTTATGCATAAACACAAGTTATTTATTTAAATCCCCACTTAATGAATTACATATTAAAACCAATTAACTAAATTTAGTGCTATGTTGAAAATTTAATAAATTTAACATGCTAGTCTCACGAGTTAGTCTCTGAAAAATTTCAGTCTCAGTCCCAAAGACTGGCTCAACACTAATATATACCCAAAATGATGCCAAAGATGCTCATGGCATGAGCTTATAGAATAACACTTCATTACAAAAATTTGACAAGCTTAGACCCCACCTGACCAAAAATCCCAATTACGGCACTGATCTGTATGTCCTAAAGATTCCCGTTGTCTGTTCTCGTAAAGTGATTCTTCTCAATAAAACACAACTAAACACAAGTGACAATTAAGTCACTGAAGTATTTTAAAATTTAATAACTCGGAAACTATTGAAGATATTTAAATAATTTTTTTTTCACTAGAGAGAGTTTCTCTACATAAAAATGTACAAAAATCTTCTCTGAATCTTAAATAAAAAATCTCAATTTTTAGTTATTTAAGAAGAATCAAGTTTTAGCTGCTGATAGGGTCAGATGATTTTGTGATGTTTTAATTCTTTAATTTGGGTGGATATTAATTATTTATTTAGTTTAGAAATCTATATATCAATATAATTTATAATTTGCAGCCTATTATAGTATAATACTCTGGTATATGAATTAATTTAGCCTAACTTGTCATAAACTGCTAAAATGTTAGAACTAATCATTGTAATAGTCTTAATGGTCTTAATAATTGTTACAGTTAAGTACAGTAACACTTGTCAGCCACACTCAGCTAACACAAAGCTAACATTGTAAAGAACATCACATAATTTAGTGCTTCAAACGCTTGCTTAAGAATTTGGCTCAAAGTTATTCCAACTTTAATTAAGTTTAATTAAATTAAATGTAACTTCAAAGGCATGAATATTGAGTCAAATTAAATAATTTCCTCAACTATTGAAACCCTTTGAAAGGCAATAACTGTTAAAATAATATTAAACTTATTTAGAAATAACGCCAATTGAATGCTGTCTTTGCTCATACACTATAACAGCAGTAAAAGCTGAATAACTGATACATAAAAGTTTTATTGTCGGCAATTAAATGCCACGATTTAATGCATAAAAGCATTGTTTTCAGTATTTCTATAACAATTGGCCCAACTTTTGTCTGACATAATTTCATTGACATGATTTCAGATATTTTGTGACCCTTTATATTGTTTGTTAACTTGTTTCCATTCAAATGATTGAGATATTAACTCATAAGCAGATAAACAGATAGCAAAGCCTACCATTGAAATAGTTTTAGATAATCACCGGATTTCAGAAAGTGAAATGTCATACAAATGTCACAAATGCCTCGAT
>JAUJYT010000526.1:0-17803 GCA_033996565.1 Nanhermannia nana
GATAATTAATTTATAAATTAATTAATTTTTTCAAAAACTCGAAAAACAACTTTTATTGTTATACTCATTAAGAGCAGTTATGGTACGCCACAGAACAGCTTAAGCAACATCTTTATAAGCCTTTAATAAAAAATGAGCGCTTTTAAGAATTATGGCTTTGCAGTAATGATTGCTCACTAATCATAATTTAGATGTGAGTCAAATGTTATGCAAAATACTAATAATGATATAACAGACTTACCGGTGTCTCTATTCATAACTATTTTGACACAACAGCCGTCACAAAGCGATAGTAAGGGTAAGTCAACGGTCACATTGAAGGGATCATTACATCGAAAGTCAGACCAACTCTCGCACTCATAACACCAAACACGCGATTCTTCATTCAAATAAACATTTTATTATTTTTTTATTTCTCAAACATTACAGTAATTATAAGACATAACACTCACTCAGACATTCTTCTTCAGCATTTGATCCCATCATTAATAGGACTAAAATACCGAATGCTATCAGAGCTGAAATTGAATTCAATAAAAATAATTAATAACTGTTATGATTGAAGTGAACGGTCCGTGAATTCACTTTATATTCAGTGCATTTCTAAGCCTTGAGTTTTATACATAAACAGAATATTTATTCAATTTATGCGTTCTTTAGAAAAATAATTTTTATTACGAAACGAAAAGAATTTGATTGGAGTCTAAAAATCTATTTATAGAAGAATTAGAGTTATTATGGATTTGAGTCATATATTGAGTGAAATAATGAATTATTAAATGTGAATAACTTTAGGAATAATGAGATTCTTACGGAATATAATGAAGTCATTCGACATGTTATTATCACCAGAAGTACCAAATAATAGCAAATTGGATGAGCTCTACATCGGATCCATATTACAAGTGTGCGAAAGACTGATTCAACACTACATTAAAGAGAAGCTCATCAACAGCTCAAATATTCTTTAAAGAATAATCTGAGGATATATGGCATATATGGAGGACATAAGCGTTCAAAGCATTCAATTCTCTATTTTATAATATAATAAATTGTTTGCATTCATTTCACTCATAGAGCCCTCTATTGAATGCTTTTCAATACTTTTATTTTTCTATATATTTGAAACTTTGAAAAAGTTATGCATCTCTTGTATTAATGCAACAAATTAGAGGACATATTCTTAAAGCACTTAACAATTTATGTACACAATTAAATAATTTGTCAGTAAAAATGCTGAAATGCAGTGTCTAATGACCTTTGACCTCAACTAATGCCAAATATCTCTTTCTCTCTCTCTCTCTTTGAATTATAGGTAAACTAAAGCTAACCATTACTGCGCCTATAGGTGTCTGATATGGCTTACATCTAAATAATTGGGCCTAAGTTTGGGTCAAATCATCACTTACTGTAACGCTTGACTAAAAATAGAGATATATTTAGAAATGAGTTTACATTCAAATGAACGGAAGTGACAAAAATGTTAATATTAGAGCTTCTCTCAAAAGGATGGGATGCGGTCCTAAAATAAGCTTTTGGTACACACTCTGCATACTGAAAACATGTAAACAATGTTTGAAACGTTAATGAAAATTTTGCTAAAATTAGTTGAGTCTTAAAAATTGAAAAAAGCATTAAACAAAAAGTTCTCATTTCACAGTTCGCGCATATAATCATTTATAACCAGAGTTTGCATGGATTTGGGGTCAAAAATAGCTCATTTATGCGGTACGTAGTTTGTGAACAATTGCTTATTATTTGTTTGAATGGCAATAGTATTGCATAAACGGTTTCAGTTTATTATTACATAATATAGAGTGTGGTTTCGGACAACTTTACACACAATTATTGTTTATATATAATTATTAGTTTTATGTATTTAATTAACTAATTATGAAAACTAATGTTCAGATTAAAGATAATGACTTAACACAAGTTTAGATTGAAATGATTAATATTTCTATGAATTTAAAGAATTAATAAACTAATAGAGAAAGAGTTGGCCCGAAAACTCGTGCCTCTAATATAGAGTGAAATCTCTATACTTTAAAATATTATTAATAGTATTACGACATCCATAGCCTGCCGTCTCATTGATTGCAAGACAATAACAAACATTAGAATAGCTTTCAATTTGAACTTAAGTCCAATATTAAGTATAAATAAGAGTGATATGAGTTTATAATCCGAGTCATGAGCGACAGCACTAATGATAAGCCGTTCGCTTGCAATGAAAAGGGATGTGAAATGGTATGAACTCATCAATAGGTTAAACATATTTATACTTTTGTTTAATTTGATTTCGATTATCATTCCTTGAGATTCACATCAATTGATTGTAAATACGACTGAATCACAACTCTCTCTATATCTCTATTATTGTCTTTATTAAGCATTAAAAGGACAATAATTGCCATTGATTTGGAGCGAATTTAATCCTTTATTATCTTAAATGCATTGCTTTTATGCATGGCTTGTATTGAAAACTCATTTATAGAGATTGTTTGCATTCAAACTAATTATACTTTAATTAAATTACTTTCAAATAATTAATTGATAGAAATTTTCAAACGTGGATCACCTCAGTGTCCACCAGACCCTGCACCAGAAGAAGCGCGAAATGAAGCTCAAGTTCAGCAGCACTTCCAGTGTTCATAATATCGCAGATCAAACCCCAACGCCGTCAAGATTTTTGGGCAATTTTCTGCAGAATTGGGAAGAAGTGGGTCTTAATCATGAGATACAAGAAATAAAAGACTTGACACCAATTCCTGATAACAATAATAAAAGAATTAATAATAGTTGTAAGACAAAGTCGAGTTCAATCGGAGAAGATCCATTTTCGGCCGCCTTTTCCAACGCACTCAAAAGTAATAATAATGTTTTAAAAACACCCGATTTGTTGTCACGAGTCATCACTGATTCACCACTGAATACACCATCACTTTTCCCCTGCAATGAAGGCCTTATGGCTATAGCGAACGCAGCACTCAATACACCCTATCCTGAGTACAGCTCTCAACTCATGACGCCTGAGGTTCATAATGACAACCAGAACACCACTGATAGCAATGCTATCGGTATTGATCACTCACTTTCATCTCAATCATCAAACAGTTCATTTATAGAGACGACCACTGCTTCTGTATCTGTCAACGAAAGCAGTGACACGTCTTGTAATAAAAGTGTTGAACAACAATATCAGACAAATGGAAATGTAGTGAAACCACAAAAGTTTCAAACGGTTTCAGTGATCTGTAGCGCAAACACAAATTTCATAAACTCAGCCGTTTCTCAAACAATCCCTAATATATTAATATCTCAACCAATCAATAAATTGAAATCTTCTGCTAACTTGAGAGCAGTTCCTATCGCACAAACATCAAAAAACACTGCAATAATAGCACCAAAAACTAAAGAGTCTTCTATTACTATTGGAAATGCAAACGCTTTATATAAAGTGATTCTTAAGCTTCCTGACGGCAGATCTGTTCAGTTGCCTTTAGTTCAACAGCCAATCACTAACACCACCACCACTTCTATCGTCTCATCCGCACAAACAATAACATCGATCACCAACTCATCTAAAAATAATTTTAATATAAGTAATAACGAGGCCATACATTTAGCCAATAAAATAAGCATAGGAGCGACCGGTTCTAGTTCTAGTCAACTCAATCAAACCTCTGGCGCTTCGTTTACTGCTTTGCAGAGCAAAGTTGAGCAAACACTCGCCTCATTGCCTCCCAAAGCAAAGCCGGGCAGGAAAAGCAAATTCGCGCCCGAAGAGGACCCCAAAGAAAAGAAGGCCCGATCTCTCGAGCGTAACAGAGCCGCTGCCATGAGGTGCAGACTTAAAAGAAAGCATTGGATCGATTCTCTCGAGGAAAAGGCTGACGAATATGAAAAAATCAATGAAAAACTACAAGTATTTTAGCTTTAAATGAGTAAAATTGCGTTTTAATGCATTTGTTTGCTTTCATTTTAATAGAACGAAGTCGTGGCTCTTCGGAGAGAAGTCACTCTATTAAAGACAGCTCTTCTCGCACATAAAGACTGTCCGGTGACTCTTCAACAGCAAAAAGTTACTAATGGTTTGTCATCTAATTCTTTATTCTGATTAAGTTATACAGTAATTGATATTATAATTCTGTTTTCTCTATTCTTTTCTGGGACGACAGCAGACAGTAATACGAGTGTAACCATTATAACAACTAATGGTGATTCTCATTACAATGGCTTAAATAATAACTCAGAAACCAATGGGAATACATGACTATAGCTTTCTTCACATCATTATAAATAATTCATGAAAGTTCAAAAATAATCACAAATCAACATGAGTTCAAATTTATCGTTTGCTTACTCTGAAAATCAATTTATTAAAAGCGCTAATTTTGATCATTTTGATGACCTATTAATTGAATTTAGTGTTTATCATAATTTTCATTTCATATACTCATTCATTACATTTCATTTATTAGTATTAATATCGATAATCATTTCGTCAAATTATGATTAGATGAGAATTTATTTACACTATAAATAAGTAATTTTTAAATGTAAAGAATTTATATTCAAATGTCATAACATTTTAACAATACTTTAATTAAATTAATCAAAGTTTCATACATTGGTTTTGATTCAAACTAAAAAATATTAAACTGAAGCCAAAGTAAACTCTAATTTACATAATTTGTATGACTATTAACTACAAACCAAATCAATTACATTAAGTATTAAATAACGTTAAATATTAATTAAACATGAATTAAAGTAATCAATAAAATGGCTTCAATAGGATCATAAGTGGGAGAAGTGGAGTGCTATTCATTCTTCATCGGCGGCGGAAGAACAAAGTCGATGACTCCGGAGGTATAGATATACGCGAGTGTAACGCCAATAGCGGTCACTCCAAGGACCAGCTGTTTGTTGTATTTGGACTGAAGCTTATCGTAAGCCTCTTTCCATTGTCCTGCAGGCAGAGGAAACTCATCCATATGTCCCGTTCGGAACTTCTGGTACTTCTCCGGCACTCCGTGCGATCCCGAACGACGAATTTGTGACCGCATTAATGCATTTCTTGTCTGACACAATACCACTCTATTTAACATCTTCTCAGTTATATCTAAGTCTTAATCAAAATTATGGCTGAGTTTACATACATATGATATCAGTATTTGTTTTTTATTATATGCGAAATAGCCTTAAAATAGCGACACCTTTAGGGCTAACCATTGGTTAGACATTGAACTCAACAAATTGTATGTTAACTTTTTTTATTGTTGTTTAATATCTATAAATATTTTAATTAATTACCAAAAGTGTGATTAAAATGTCAAATAAATGGAATAAAGTCATCCTTTTTGGCGACTCTTTAACTCAGGTCTCAATTTATAGATGACTTGTATTTGACTTTAGTGTTGACCACAATTTTACTTAACATTAATATTACTTAACATTAATATAAAATTATATTTTTAGCGTAGTTTTGAACCTGATTTTGGGTGTTGGGGATCACTGCTGGCTCATAGACTTCAGAGGTCTCTTGTTTGGCATTCTTCTAATGTTCCAATTCTTGCAAAAGAACTGTATTTTAATCCAAAAACAAATTATATAAAAGTTTTTATTTCTCAGAATCAGTGATGTTATTGTCCGTGGATTTTCGGGTTATAACAGCCGTTGGTGTCGAATCATTTTACCGAAAATATTCCCCAAAGATATGAACACAAGTGAAGTGTCGTGTCTTACCATTCTTTTGGGTGCAAATGACGCCAATTCTCCAGAATCGCCATCCAATCAATTCGTACCCATAGATGAATACGAGAACAATTTGATTGAAATAATCACTTATTTGGATAGTATTGGTATCAGAAAAGATCGACTGATACTTATTTCTCCGCCAACTTATTTTCACAACGATTTTGCCAATCATTGCAAACTTAATGGTCATTCAGAACCGATTAAAGACAACACAACTGTTGGCAAATATGCGATCGCTTGTAAAAGCGCTGCCCAAAGAAGTGGTGTTCAATTTCTCGATTTATACGAAGCATTTTTTAATGAAGAAGATGGACAAAAGTTATTCTGCGATGGACTACACTTTTCCCGCGAAGGCTCTCAACTATTGTTTGATCTGATTTGGCCTTTAGTTGAAAAAAGAATTAAAGTTTTTAATCAAAGCTCTGAATTGACTATGAATTTTCCAATTTATTCTGATATAGATATTAATTGTCCACAAAAATCATTACAATAATAATTAGTTATCTTTTAATAGTTATAAAATTGAATTTTAAATAAGAATTACATTACTATCAGAATTAGAATATTTATCGAGAAATAAAACAGAAAAGACATCATTGAAAAAGTGATTGTAATAAAGACAGGCTCTCTCGCAATCGGGCGCCCAATTAATTTCAAGCAGAACTGGTTGTATAGCTTTAGGTAGTGTTGCATCCAATGAATCCCATCTCAACATGATATCCACGCCATACATAGCTCTGGACTGCAAGTTATGTCCAATTCCATGAGGCGGTGGTTTCTCTGTCGCGCATTCGAAAGCATTTTTTATTGATTGATAAATACTGTGTTCGACTTCAGCCCATCCATAGTCAGGATTGTACTGATTATTAAACGAATTGATAAAGTCTTCGCATTTCATTTGTTTGAGTTGAACTCCGCCTCCCGTATAGTTCATTACAGTGAAGTGCTTTTCGTAATCATCGAAATTGTCCAAAGAAAATGGTTTATTTGCAAATCTTAACCAAAATTTTCGGTAAACATATACTTTAAGTGGAGTCACACTACGGAGCAAAACAATGTATCGAATGTCGAACTTGACTAACGCTCCGTTCAGGTCTTCCCTCTTGAAAAGAACGGGTTCACTGATGTATTTGCAAACAACTTTTGGTACACTATTTCTTAATCTTATGACACAATTCAAATCATTAGTGATATGTGTGTCTAAACCTCGCGCCAAATTCCATGGCTTACAAATCCAATAGTTATCTAAACATAACTTTTCTCTTCTTTGAAAATAAGAAACAAATTTAACGATTTCTGTTTGCAAGTTATAAGTAGTGGCCAACCATTTAGGGCTTGTTTCTAATGTCTTCGGATCTATAGATTCAAAATTATTCTCTCGTCTGCAGACGACTGCAAACAGATCTTTAACAGTAATTATGTGTTCGAATGGGAACTGATTGATAAAAACGTTTGGCCTTTCGACTGAAAGTTTGTTATATTGTTTGAAATGAGTGTTCGACCAAATAATGTCTGCCTCTAATTCAGAGTCAACTATTTCGAAAGAATCGTCTGTCAAATAATTACTTATATAACTATAATCTGAATAAACTTTAATTTTCCTGTTTTGAGGCAATTGAGGACAGAGAGTGTTATTGTTAGGAATGCTTTCCTCTATTCGTCCACTTATTATGAATGCAGAGTCGGGTTCGACTTGATTGCAATCAACATGAGATAAATCAGATGCAATCCATGGCATCATCAATGCCTGTGATAACAGTTGTTTGTCTTCATCGCTATAATCACTGCTATTAATAGAGCCTTCGATGTAATTACGGGTCACTTCTTCGCCAAAAGAGACACTTTTGATGGGAAAGAGCAGTGAATATGCGATTCCTCTGGGGATGAAATAGAAAGGAACGCAACGAAAGTTAGGATCAAATGAATGCTGAATACGAAGACCGAATTCATCCATTAAATACCAAATCGGAAGTGAATTTTCTGCGTTTTCTGACTCGAGAGCATACGATTGGTTCCATTTCCACATCTCTTTGAGTATAGTTCTGGCCATTAGTTGACGTGCATTGAGATCACGGTCTATGTCGTGATCACAACTGACTTGCATGACATCCATAAGCCTTTGCATCAAACCATCGGTTTGTATCAACGCATTGAAAGCACTGTTCGCGCCGTTTGTATGGTTTGTATTGTATGTCAACATGTGGTCTATTAAATAGATATCATTACTATCGCTATCATTAATGTTAATACCATTTTCGTTGTGAACAACCACTCGATATGAACTTTGGTCAGCACTCTTCTCATCACTGTCTGAATCAGTCGAGTAATCTATTAATTCAATTTGAAAACTGATTCCGGCGTCGAATTGGTCCGAAATTAATTTACTGTAAAGTGATTTCCAAAATATTTTCGGCACTTCTGATGATTGCAATTGATTTATATGGAGTCTTAAGAATTCTTCGTAAGAGAGTAAGTAATTTAAACTCATTGTCATTCAAATGGTTTAACTTTTGTTATAAATAAGACATAAACACAAAGTTCAAAGCATTTATTAATATAAAAGTTATCGCTTTTATGGCTTTTATGAGCTGTCGTTCGACTACTTTTTGTTTCCAATCAAAACAATGACACGATATTTGTGAACAGTTTTTAAAACTTTAGGCTTCTGTTAAATAATTAGACTTTAATTATATTTAAATCAGATTTATTGGGAATAACTTTTTATTTGAATTATAACACATTCAACAAAAAGCATTATAAATAAAATTAATAATTGACACAAATCGTAATCAATTCAAAATACAAATATTGTGACAAAAGTATAGGCACTTAAATGCTTATTAAAAGTTTTTATAACTTAAAGTATATTATACTAAGAGATAATTGACTAAAATTATTAACTTTTAAGCAAAACTAAAACTAAGTCATTATAAAAATATTTAAAATAAAATATTTGTCAAATGATATCTAATGTAAACGATTGCCAAACACTTGTATGACATAAAATGAAAGATAAAATATGATTAAAAGCAAAGCATAGGTAATAATTAGTTAACACAGAATCAAAAGCTGAAGTCACTATCAAAAGGTGAGACTTCCACAGGAGAGGGAGGACTCGTAGCTCTTAAATACTTAAACTTTCTCTTCAGCGCTTTCTTCATAATATTAACGATGGCATTGTCTTCAGGCGAAGAAATGTAGATTTCAGTTGATCTCCAATTAGTCATAGGCGTCCCACCAGGGCTTCGACGCAATGAAGTCACCCTCAGCTGACCTTTTTGTTGAACCAATTCTTCAGTGGAAGGCTTTGCTATCTTTGCAACACTTTCTTCAGGATCTTTAAGAACTTTAATGTTTTTTGCAACTGAAGCGCGTACTGTTGGCTGTGGTGGCGGTGGAGGAGGAGGTGGTGGTGCTGATGACTTAATACTTAGTTCTTTGATCTGACGCTGAAGTGAAATCACTTGATTCTGAAGTACAATTATTTTTTGCTCAGATCTGTCCAAACGAGTTAAGGTGTCATTCAATGAGTTTTCATGTTTTGTTTGGGTTGACATTAGTTTTAAGAAAAAGTTATAGATATTAAACAATTTATTGATTATAGCATTAAAGCGTTGGCCAAAAATCTTCATTAAAATAATCTTTAAAAGCGAAAAGAATAAGTCTATTATTTTAAACAAAGACATAATTTAGTTTTCACTATTTAATCAACAAATTAATTTAAAATCAAGTCTTAATTGGACACAAATAAAAAGCCTCAAGTTTTCTAACTTTCAAATAACACGCAAAGCATTAAATAAAAGTCAGTTAATCAGAATCTGATTTGAACTTTGCTGACAAACAAATGAAATGCAATGAAATTTATTTCAAATGATTACCCGTTTTTATAATATAATTCAATTTTGAGATTTATATTTAGCACACTTTTGATAAGACTTAATAAGCCTGACCACTAAAGACTGATATCATTGTTCATCTGCACAAATGACACCTGTGGCTAATCTGTTGATCGCAAAAGCCTTTGAATCCCTATTTCTAATGTCAATGCATGTGATTTGTCTTAATCAGTCTTAAGTGTTCAATATTTTTATAAGAGGTCAAAATTATTTAAAAAAAGCTAAAACTTTTTAACTCAACTTTTATTGCTTATAATAATTTACTCAAACTTCAAATATTTGTAAACTTCTAACCAAAAATTTCTGACTTAACCTCAACTTTTGCAAGTTTTAACTTTTTCTTAGGTTCGGAATAAACTTAATAATGTTTAATGATATAAATGTAATGGAAATAAGTAAACGACTGTATAAAATATCTTAAAGTTTGATTCGTTTAATTTGATCAGAGAATTGAATTAAACAAATAGAACACATAAAACATAATCTCATATTAAGTTTTTTACATAATTTAAAAATTTGTTTATGACTAGAATTAATCTTAAGAATTAAAATATATATAGGGATTAACATTCGGATTACGATAACCACGAAATTTAAATGCCAACCAAACGGATATAAGCTATAAACACAGGAACAAAAATAATTGAATTAATTCATAAAACCATACAAAATAACTTTTAAGGAAATTGTTATAAATTGAAAGAAACAATTGGAGGTAAAAGTCGTATAGTTAGTGAATTAGCGAACAAACGAGTGTTTATTGAACATTAACTTAATTAATGAAAGAAAGCATTGCATTGATTGAGAAAGAGAGAGAGATGAAAGTGTTTTCTGTTAGAGGAATGCACTCGGATCTGCTCTCGGATTTTTCTGGTTTCTATAACGAACTGTTAGCCAAACACCAATAAACTATTATTAAGGAATAAAGTATGGTTAATAAACAGTCAGTATAAGGTATTTTGATAGAGTTCACAATAATTCATTTATTTGTTAATTCAAGTCTTGATACCTCTGTGAAGCTGAAAAACATTCCGACCCAACCCGATATTTCTAATGCATTTCCGATTGCGTTTTTGATTTTTGGTTCACAGTTGTCACAATTTTTAGAGCAATCAGTGATATCTTGACAGCATTTGACCTTTTGATAGAAATTCTTTATTTCTATGTATTTTTTAAACAGTCTACGGACAAGATTTGGGTGTAACTCACGTTTGGACAATCAGTATTATTGAGGTGTAACTTAGAAATGCCAAAAAAGCCACAACAGTTATAATAGGTTTGTGCACTTTCTCGGGTTTGATTGGATGAACTTTCCCATCCTTTTTTGGCCAGTTCTATCTGTTGTTTATCTCCAAATGCAAGACAAGCGCACGCAATACTGAATTGTACCACAAAAAGTATGAACAATATAACCATATACTGAAACGAGAAAAGTGCAGTGCTATTGATTCATTTTTTGGACAGTCTCAGAAACTTACGAAAAATAGAAGGACCTGATGATGCTTTGCGGCGCCGAACAGACCAAGCTTTAAACACAAACAATGTTATTCGTATTTAGCTCTTGAAAAATATATAATTAAAAATATATTACCAGTGAAAGTATGAACAGGAAAACACCACAAGCAATAATACCACCAATAATTGCAATATTGGTCACTTGACTCGCGGCCCTTCCATATGCCGCGACTCCGATTAAGATAAAGGACACCAACTGTTAAAGGAAGACATTCCTTAAGATAAGTTAATCAAAAATTATTTTAATTCTTACTATATATAAAATATTAAGTGCTGTCAACGCATTCTTAGTACAGGTAAATCCGCCGCACATTTTAAATAAACTTTATTTTTAAAATACTATTTAAAAACTCTTATTTTTATATTAATTTAAGTTTAGAATATCTAAAGTTCAAGTTTTGTCATTGAAATCATTGATGAAATCGTTTCCTTTAGAAAGGATATTAATTTTGAAAAGATATTAATTTGAACTAAGGATAGAACTAAAAACGAATCATCAAAACAGCTATAATATAGAAATAGCAGATGTTCTTCTGTCTAATTTGCTGATTATTTTATTTTACAAGAAGTGGAACTATTATTGTGACAGCTGTTACAAAACTCCACTAAATGGTTATACAGTAGATGTTGTCTATTATCATGAATTTTATATATTTTCGATGTTGTGCAGTATCTATGGGTGGGGTGTTTTAGTCAGATAAGACACGCTCTCTCTATATTTATTGATCGAGTGAAGTGACTGACTCTCACATCCCTTGTAGTCGTACTTATATAATAACTTTAAAACTGGAGAACGCAATGCATTATTTTTGCTGCTTTTCACTATTTTCTGATCAGATGCCTCACAAACACAAGAATAGGTTGGACTACAGGGTAATTATTTAGGAAGCTTGTGAACCGCAACGCATACGCTTATCAGTGGGTTGGGCACCACTTTATTATATGGTAAATGCTCTTATGTTTCCTTTGCTAAGTCAGCATTATATTCAATATTATTAATAATAGTACTGTATTGTAAAGTGCAGTACGACTCACATTAAATGATTATGAATTCGTTGCGAACATGAATGTAAAACTGTTTTTTGCGTCAAAACCAGAAGTCATGTCTATCTGATGCCTATTTTTCATCCGTTTTATCTGAGCTCTCTTTCACTCTTTTTTCTGAATATATACTGTGATGAAAAAAAATTTCAAACTTAACTATAACTAAATATAATACGATTAGAAAAGAGGCGTTTTTATGAGAGTTCATTTGATATGCTGTTTAACTGTTCCTAACTTTGTATAAAGTTGTGAGAACTGACACATAAATAGATATATTTTATTGAAGGTAATCAAGTATTTTGCATACATTCAAATAGTAATGTTTCATACTTGAAGACAAATGGCATCTCAAGTTTGTGACAGATGTTGGCTTATATTGAAGCTGATCCTCTCTCTTATTGGGACATTATCTGGAATTTCAATTCTTATAATTTTTTCATTCATGTATCATAACTATAACGCAGCGATTTGGGGGTTCATCACAGGTCTCAAACTTAAAACATATTTAACTGTCATTAAAAACTAAATAACTTATTGACTTATTTCAGGCATATTTTCTTTCTGTGTCTTTCACCTGAATTACCTCTACCTGAGAAACAAGATAGAAGAGTGGTATAATCCAGAATCACTTGAAAATCTCAAGTTATTGGGTCTGATAGTCCTTTTGAGCTCAATCGTATCTTTTGGTGTGTATGTATCACTAGTTATAACACGACATCAAGGTTTGTAACATTAGGTAATTATTTGTATTAAATTCTTAACCAAATCTATATTCAAACAGATATATTCCAAATGAGTGAATTCAGTTACTTTCCTGCGGCTATGTTTTCAGCGCTTTCTTTTAAATCGGGATTATTTCTCTTTCTCAACGCTCGACATTACAAAAAATATGTTATTTTATGTAATCCTCAATTTGTGTATAGCATCAGAAATCATCCCGACTCTGATCAAGATTTGTCGCAATAAATGCAGAAAAATTGATTACTATTTCCATCCGTTACGCAAAGTTAGTATTAACTCCAGAATTAATAAAAGTCTTTTTCTAGTAATTGATCCGTTTGTGATCATATTTTGATTGTCATATTGTTATATTAAAGTCAATATATTGACGGAAACAATGATAAGTCTCAAAGTCTTAACTGATTAGACTTAAGTCCAAATAAAATTTAAATTCTTTTTTATAGGAAGCATATGTTTGACGCATTAGTTTAAGAACAAATTAATGTTTTCTTCCTAACAATCCTACTCATTGAATATACTCATTGAATAATTTCATAAATTAATTATCGAATTAACAACTTTTCACATTCAATTTCATTCCAATCATGTTTGAGTTAATTATATTAAGCTATGTTTTCCGTAAAATGAGTTAACTTTCACAAAATAATGGATTGTTATGAACAAAATATATTGGGTTTAAACAATTGTTCTTAAACTATATGCCGATGAACTATTGTTTTGAATCCAATAATATTTAGATGAGTGATAGTAACTAAATGTAAAAATAATTATGATTTGTTGAATTCATGTCAAACCACTTGGTATTTTAGTTTTTTTTAATTCAAATTAGTCTCAATACAAAACAATTGCTCAATTGATATAATCTCAAAATTTTATAGTTTTCAGGATATATACCGTATAACATATACTAAATTTAATTTTTAGTTTTCATTACTATTAAAGATTGGGTTTTGATTTCTATTTAATTTATTTAGAACTCAAAAGAATTCCAATTGTACGGCACAGACATATACTGTAAATATTTTTGTTTAAGTTTGATTTATGATTAGTTCCAAAGTCATTAAATTTGATTCATAATTAGGTTTAATCGGTTTGTTTGGTGTCTAAAACAGAGTTTGTGTCATTGAAGAGCTGTTTAATTGAATAATTTGTTATATTGTTTTAAAATGATTTGAGAAACTTTTTGCTGACTTATTCGACTTATACTAATACGTATTCTAATGCTTAAAAATTTGTTTCTAAAGAATTGTAAATTATTTTGTGATTTGAAGTACAAGTTTTATAACCAATTAATAATGAAACGCAATTCTGGCAGAGAATAAATATTAAAATATTTAATTTTCAAAAATTCTGTTGTTTAGTAATTCTAAGAATTTTGATATTCTTTTGAATATTAATCCCAGAATCGTTTCTCACAATTAATTTATTTTTAGTATAGATTTGTTTTTTAATGTATAGATCTTTTACATATGATTTACAAATTTGTTATAATTATTAAATTTTATTTGAATTAAAATTACAATTAAAAAATATGTATAAAATCAGTTTTATTCGTTTATATTTATTTAATGATATTTTCTAAAAATACTTTTTGGTTATTGTATTGTATTTTTGTTTTAAATCGGAAAATGCTTTTTAAAAATAAAAGTTTATAAATATTTCATACTTTCATTAATAGATTAAATTCAGTTTAAAACTAATCGACAATCGTTTACATATAGTATAAGTAACTTATACTATAAGTTATATAAAAGTTTGTAATACTTTTAAGTTTAACTCTAAATAGTGTTAAATAATAATAATAATGCTTTTATTGAGATCTCATTCAAAATAGACTCTAAACTTGTGATCAAGTTTTCAAAAATTAATTATTAATTAAAGTTTTTATACTTTAAACTTAAATTAGATTAATATAAACCAAAAGTTCAATAAGTTATGAATTAATAAAACTTATTATTTGCGTAATTTGTGTGCAAATCATAGTAAATAACATGAAATGCGTGGCATTCTGTCGATATGGGCTTTAAATTCAATTCAATGTTATTTTTATTAATTTAATTGTTATTTACATTCAATTTAAACAATTAGTTGAATAAAAGTATAGAATTAGTTGTGTTTCTAATAATAATACACTAATAATGGGTGAAAACCAATTACCGATTGATATTCACACCAATAAACTGTTGGGTATGTGTTGTGTCATATGTTGTGTTAACACACATTTGTATTAATGGTAAACAAATTGTAATTTATGTCAATTTAAAGATTGGTTAATAAGTCGTCGACATTGCAATAAGGATTGGCAGCACTTCCTCTCTGACATTCGCAGCAAAATAAAGAATGCCATCGAAGACATGCCTCCCAATGAAGATATCAGTCAATTATTGTCAGGAAATTGTGAGTTATTTTACGTTTTATTTTATTAATTATTTTCTGCAATTATGGAACCATTCAATCATACCATTCATGACATCTCACGTCTGCTTAAGCTAACAATTATTTATATAATTATAATAATAATAATATACAAAAACTAAATAAATGAAAAAATGTCTGATTTTTCCTTAATTTCTCTCTTATAAAAAGTTTTTTTTGCTTATAATTTATGAGTTATATAAACTTGAACTCAATTGTGATAAAAATGGGTTTTTCTGATGTATACCTTTATAATATACAATACCTTAAGAGTACTTAAAAAACTGGTTAATAATTCTGATTTTTAGTCTTAATTTTTTTCTTGCCATTAATTAAAACCAGTGCTTGGGTTATATCTTAAAATATTTTTTGAGATGATCTCAATTATGTAGAGATTAAGTTCTAAAGAGAATTGATATAAATGTGATTTGATTTAACACTAATAAATAATGTGCATAGGCTCGGCTCAGCCCAGGCTCAGGCTCGGCCTTTTCGAGCCTATGGACATCATTCCTAATAAAGCTATAGAATAGTTATGAACTTTGAGTTAATCCCAAGCAATGGTTAGGGACTCAACACAGGGAGAGTTTAACTTATGGTTACTTATGGTTTAACTCTTAAGAAATTTATTAAAAATTTAATAATTAATTGTCTTATAATTATATTATTTATTAATAAGTGGTTTGATTCAGAAAATATCTATTTTATTTGATTTTTTACATGACTTACAATTTTTGAATAACATTTAAGACGAAGACAAACATTTATATAATACAAAAGACAATGAAATTTAAATAATTTTGTTACTGAATGTTTAGAACACAGAAGAGCTTTCAGTTGTCACTCGAGGTATTTGATAACTTTGACTTTCCCTTTCGTTTTTCTTTTCTTTCTTCTTTTTGCGCTTCTCTTCCTTTTTCCTGTTTTTGATTTCTTAGACCTCTTCCTCTTTGAACTTGTTTTTCCTTTCTTTCGTTTTTTGCTCTTTTCCCCGCTTTTAGAATGAGTAGAACTGCTTCTCTTGACTGCCGAACCAGAACTTGTAGAACTGTTAGGGTTTGAGAGATGAGTTCCTGAAGATTTAGAGCCAACTCCTGATTTTGGATTTTCCTCTTTCTTATTCGATTCACTAGACATTGACTGACTTGAGCTCTCCGAAGAACTTTCCATTTTTGAAATTTTTTACTTAAAAATATTAATTTTGTCTCTTCTCTGACAGTAAACCAAACAGAATGAATCAGTTTTTAAAAATAACTACTTTTCTAATGTGTTCTAATATTGATCTATCGATACTTAAAGTGATTTAAAAATCAATATTCGCGTCAATTAAATCAATATACACAACAATGCACTACATTAGACACAAACTGAAGTCAACTTTGATTTGATTAATACTATTATTCGTATCTTATTCAAAATGAAAGCCTTAACAATGTCTGATGTGTTGTTAACACGCGCTTCTATTACCTAATCTTACATAAGTTGTAACTGTTAGGTATTGTAATGTCCTTTACAACAATACTGCCGCTAAACTACAGAACACCCAATGTCTGCACTGAAGTCATAATAGACTCAATCACTGCTTTACAGAACGAAAGTATTGTATTATTTCGATAAAACAGATTTATAGCTATTAGAGAAAGACAGACAACTGTTAGGTTCGTGTCCTGTGAGCCGTATATTCAAAGAAGCGGCAGTCACTATAACCTCTCACAGAGCCTGAGCTGTCATTTTAAATTTTATTATTCAGATGTGATTTCTATGTATTACTTTTCGCTCATATGTATGCAAATATGCACTAAAAATATGCCTTAAATTTTTTCTATTCAGCATTTTTAATACAAATTTTAATACAAAAAATCCAAAATAGTATCGAATAGAAATGAATGGCTTCAGATATGCTATTTAGAGTCTTATTCTTATGAATTTAGTGCTCCCACCACTTATAGTCTAAAAACATAAGTTTAATATATTAAAGTTTATATTTAGACATGTGATTATTCATTTATATACCGCTTTTCAGGCTCAAAAGTATTAAAGCGGTTTATGCCAAATATGTATTGTCCATATCCTCTACCAAAAGCTAAATATTTCGGATAATCTCAATACAAGGGAATTTCTCATCTTATCTCACATTGTCTTTTAATGAAATAGAAACAAAAGCTCAAATCAGAAATCAGTTTCTAATTCAGAAAATAATGCTATTATTGAAGATATTTACTTGGTTTCAAATGTTGTAAAACTGATCACTTTTTCAATGTTTAAATTGGTTGAAATAAATCTTAAATATTTCAACTTAAAGCTTATCGTTATCTTTTTTGAAGTACTGCATTTTTTCAAGTTATATAATATGATTTGCTGTCGTTTTACAAACGAATCTCTTAAATATGACCATTTATGCAAATATGCATTTATGCTCTAAAATTCTA
>JAUJYT010000527.1:0-17788 GCA_033996565.1 Nanhermannia nana
TGTTCATTAACGATTACTAAATAATTCATCACAAAGTTTTATGTTATAAATAATTTATAATTGTTGACTAAAATCTAATATATATTAAAATATTCTGTTCAGTCATTCCTATCCTAAACTATATTTGAACCCATGTATCGCTATTTTTAAGATAATGTTCTATGAGAACCATTTGTTGATCGCTAAACCCCAACCCACAAACCCTACGCGTCAAATATTTAGTGGAAATGCATTAACAGCTAACGTTTAGTACAGCAAAACAGATAACTATAACGGGAATATTATACAAGTAAACACATTCCCAGTGAAAAATTCCAAAAAATAAGAGAAATACGTCTAATAAATGAATAGAATAAGAGTGAGTGAAAGATTGCGTACCCGTACGAGCGTGTGTTCCAACATATTTAATGCTTTAACTGCAAAACCTTTCTAATAATTTGAATCAATTATTCAATGGTTTTTCCTCTACTACTAATACTTGTACCGTATATACAGGTAGTGATGGGCAGAGTTTAGGTCAGAATAAATCCCCAGATTTGGTTATAAGAAACTAATAGTTACTTAAAGATTCTTTTTATGAACAGAATAGCTCTAAAATTAATTTAAAATTTCTTATTAGACATCAATACATCATATTTGACTCGATTGTGAACAAAATTGAAGACTAGACTGAGAACTAAATACTATTAGTAGTTATGGAATAGTGTATAATATGTGTAATACGTATGACATAATATCTAGAGTTGATCTAAACTTAAGCTCAAATGGAAATTGAGGAAAATAGTTCATGAACTAAAAGCTAATTCAAGTTGAAAGCTCTCTATTTATGCACAGCTTATGCACACTCAATAGCACTCTATTCAATAGTTTGTAATCATTTTTAACAAATACTCGTATTATAAAAAAACTTTAATTTTTATTCGTTATAAAGACATAGTTTTCTTATTCAAAACTTTCTCTACACTGAAGGCTTCAATTTCACAGATAATAACTATTTCTAGTTTTAGTTTATGAGAAATTATTTGACTCGAAGTGAATAAACTTTTAATCAGTTTTTCGAAAATATAAACAAATGGAAGTCAATAAAGAGAATTCTGTTTCTGTCAATCATTAAAACAACTATAGAATTAAAAATCAATGTGTTTTGCATTCATTTACATTAGTTTTACAAATATTTAATATTGAGTTTAATTGTCTGTAAATGTTTGCAAATTAGCTATTTATTCAATATCTGCAATCAGAATAAGTAAAAAGCATAAAAACTTAAAGAACTTCGAAGAAATAGTTTATATTTATGTCATATTTAATAGTGAACTATAATTAGTGTGAAACTAAAAAAGTGGAAAATCATTTCCAGTGATGGAAAACTGCGCTCCAGTTCTTTCTATTGAGAAATTCTCAGGAAAATTAGATCAAAATATATTTACGAGTCTTTTCATTATAATACAGCTCTATTTCATTAAATTATGCAATAATTCAAAAGTTTAGTATAACACTAATTATATGAATAACGGAAATATGATTTTCCTCTTAAAAAAATTCTTTACTAACATAATAAGAGAATAATTGGAATTAAAAATGTATGCATTTTCTCAAATTCCATACAAATAGATACTGTGTATAAGCTATGAACTGAAGTGCAAAACATTTAAACCGATTTAAACAAGACTTCAGTTCTGATAAGTTTGAGTAAAGTTTGAAAGCAATCACAAAATTGAATGGAAGCGAACTTTTTAGAGTTAAATTCTTGTTCTCGTCATTCTCTTACGCATTGTACGAGAAGTACAGTATAGGAATGCAGTATTCATAGAGTCTATCAGTGATAGCCTTACGTATAAGACAGCAATTCTTAAGCTCATTGCCCTTTAGAGATAGGGTAAGTGTGAAGTATGTCTACCACTTATAAATGTAAACTTTTTAATTGAATTTATAAACTCATAAAATAGAAGCCCAGCACTGATAAGTGTTTTGGAGTCGACATTACTTTAACTTAACTGATAATAGAAGTAAATTTAGTTTAGTTTAGGTTTAGTTTAAGCGCACGCTTGGCTTCGATTAGTAAATGTTATAATTGGGAGAAAAGATGAGTCAACACATACGATACATAGGACTCAAATACCCAGAGATAGTTAGTGTGCTCTGTTCGTAGTCAATGCGCATTGAGTTTGAGTTGAGGTACCAGTTATTCACTTATTATTTGATGTTTTGTTAGGTTCTTAACATTCAATACAATCAAACCTTAATATATATGCAATTATTTGAGGCTTTTTTACAGGAAATCAATAAATGGAGAATATTTGGGAATTTATTTGAATTATTGTCCAATTTTTTTAATAAGTTTTACTTAAATTATGTTATTATTAAATGACTATTACTTTCATAACTATTATTTTGAGATTTCATTTAATATTAGTTTAGATTTAAATTTTATTATTAATTAATTTGAGTTTTGAGTAATTGTGCGAAACATTAATAATAAGAATAATATAATAATAATCGCAATTATTCTGTATTTGTATTAATATTATTTTTATATTTATTATTGAAATTACAATCAATTATTAATCAATCGTTTAGTATTTGATTCAAATAAATATAAATATTATTATAAAATTTGAAAAAGAATTGAATTATTGAACGAATGGAACAACAAATCGAAACCATTGATAACAATAACGAAAACAGTAATAGCGATAGCAGTCATACGACTGAAGACAAGACATATCACTTCCGCAAAGGCTCTGATTTGGACGGATTTGAATCGTTCGGCACTCTATTCGCCGACGGATTGTTCACAGATTTGGCCATTTGTTGCTCCGGTCGGGTCTTCAGATGTCATCGCGTTGTAAGTGTTGACACATTTATTCGTAAAATATATTGTATTATACAATAGTATTAATGTATGTATTGATGTATTGTTCAGATAATGGCTGCGAGCAGTCTGTACATGAAGAACGCTTTGAGTGCTTTCAATAACAGCAATCACAACAACTGCAATACCGTAATGATTATGCCTCAAGACATCAAAGTGGCCGACATGGAGGCCATTCTTCACTTCATATACAACGGTCAGGTGGAGGTCACCAGAGATGCCATCGAATCATTCCTCACAAGTGCTAAGACTTTGAATATTAAAGGATTGGCGAATATTAAGTTAGTTTATAATAATAGTAATCATAATAATAGTAATAATAATAATAATCACAACAATAATCAAAATAATGAGAATCACAATCATAATAATCAAAACAATCATATGATTAATAATAATAAACACAATAGCAGTAACTCTAATGATAACAATACTAATAGTAATACCAGTAATGACAATAATATGAAGCGAAGAAACGGAATGATAGCTACAAATCGTTCGCAACTAAAAAATGATCTCAATTTCAGCAGTTTTAGTGCTATTCCTCAAACTCAGAGCTTTCACACTTCACCACAAATAGATTTGAATACCAGTCCATCCCATAGAAGAAAACAAAAATTTCCTTCAATTCCGGCAACGAATGGATTTGCAAAAGACAAAGACAGAGACAAAGACTCGTCTAATGACGAATCGCAATGGATTACTATTACTGATGAAGAAGAGGGCGAAGAATTGGAAATCGATGAGAAAACTGTAGAAAAGTTGGAAGAAAACGAACGAACTTCTGGTGAAGAGATATCTCAGGAATCAGTGCCTCAAATGCCGTGTTTGATCCAAATAGATGCGGATCCGACCACTTTTCCGTCCTATTGTCCCGAAAGTACTAATACTACTACTGATAATAGTATTAAAAGGAGGAGAAGTTCCTCATTGAGATCACTGCCAGAAATAAAGATCCAGAAAAGTGGTAACAATTCAGTTAAGATGAACCGAAACAACGATCAAATTCGAAAGCCTATGAAAATAGTTCGATCGAGTAATCGAAAGCTGGGATTCATTTTTCATAAGAGTTCGACTTCTATTTGGAACTCAAACAAATGGAAGTGTGAGATATGCAACAAATTGTACGGAAATAAGCAGACGTTGAAAGAACACATCGACTATTTCCACTCTAACAGAGCAGAACAAATTTTCAGGTGCGACATATGTGCGAAGGAGTACACGTGGAAGAAGTCTTTGATGAAACACTATCGAGACATCCATCAAATCAATAACCACTCATTGGCCGAAATCACTAAACAAAGCGACTCAATGGTCACATCTGTTAACAGCTCTCAAAACAAATGAATACAATTAATGGCATTATTTTTTATATACATTTATCGATATAATAACGGGATATTATAAATGTTTGTTATTTTTGTATTTTGTAAGGCTATTAACCGTTTCTTAATATTTAGATAACTTTTGACTCAATTGAAAGACTATTCTTTATACTTAGCGTTTTTCTATTTTATTCATAATATATCTATAAATATATTTGTAATGAGATAACAACTTATTCTGTTTGTGCCTTTCAACACATTATAAGCCTTATTACATAAGTTTGTTATTACAAATCAATTATACATTTCATTATTATTAATAACACAAATTATTGAAATTTAATTGAAATTGTGCTCAATTATTGATACATTTCTCTCAGATCAATATATTTTTATTCATTTATTAATATTTATATAAAATATTAATTAATTCTCAGATAGAATCTTAATATTAAGCAAATGACAGAATAAATATTTGACTTTCATTTACAATATTTATTGGAATTTATTTTGGAATTTACCGTTTAAAATGGTTTATCATTCCAATTAAGTTTACTTTAATCGAGTGTTCATTTAGTCTTCGAAGACTCAAACTCAAAAAGAAAATGTGTGACTCATAGATATATCACTACTTTACTCAAAGAGAAAAGAATAGACAGTCGTCTCGTCCGTGAATACAATTTGACATTTACTATAAATAAAACTTAAGAATTTAAGAATATTGTTGGTCTGCCATAACGGGCATAACGTATCTCATAAGTGACCACTACATTCATTTCTCTCACAAAAAGGTCATATATATTGCTTTGAGGTTAAAATACAAACCAGAGGTCAGACATTCCAAAAGTTGAAAAATCTTAAACTCGTGCGGGTTAGGGTTTCGAGTCTGGTTGAACGGGTTTCGAGGGCTCGATTGGACTGTCTACCAGAGGTCAACAGTTTTCTGTTTTGTTCTCCGAGTTATATTTTTTTGAAGACTCGATACATATAATAAATATTGATTTGAATATTATTTAAATGAGTGTTTGAGTCCTTTTACTATTGAGGAAAGAATGATTGCAAGCGTTTGATTACATGACAAGATAATCAATGACTGATAGTGTATAATGAAATCCAGAACTATATCCATAAAAATATGAGCCAAAACAACTATAGAATTAAAGCAAAGCAAAAGTCTGGGAACTTATGTTCAGTGTATTTTAAATTACAAAAGACATGTATAGACATATAATTGGGATTTTTATAACAATAGGTTGAGAAACATTTTTAGAGAAAAGCCATTAAAAATTCTTTTTGAAATTTTGAGTAAAATCTGTAAACAGTAAAAATTTCATAATTTTGAAAGAAAGAACTTTCACATCAATAGAAAGTAATCTTTAATTAATATATACTGTGAAATGTTTGTCTCAATCGGTCATAAAGTTTCGACTCTTGATTCAGTTCAAATTTAATATATTGTAGAGCAGCGGTGTTCAATCTTTTTAACAATTCGTACCCCTTTTTACTTTGAACTTTGAACTTTATTTAGGTTAACTAAATCAACCATTAGGTTGTTTTCCATTGAGGACCTTATTAAATTTTGTTAAAAATTTCTCACGTACCACCAAATCAGTGATGCTCACGCTCAGGTATCGAGCGTTTACCGAGCGCCGAGTCAACTAAATCCATTATTTGAGGGACTTTTTTTGCACCTCTAAACGCTCGAGCGTTTAGCGCTCGTTGACGAGCCCGAGCGTTGAATTTTTTCAAAGAAGAGCGAGCGAGAGTGTATTACATATAAAAATGTTTTTTATGAAACAATATTTCATAATTTTATAATAAACACACATATTATTCAGTTTTAAAAAATTTAAAGAAGATAAGGCATTAATTATGAAGTATTTCTTTACTGTATAATAATAAGTCCCTTTCCTATCAGGCCTTTTTACATCAAAATTTTTGAATTAATTTTAGTTTAAGTTAAAGTTTTAGAAACTCAAATAATTTTAATTAAAGTTTAAACTTTATTTAAGTTTTAAAAGTTAAAATTTTAAAGCTTAAAATTTAATTATCATAAACTTTAGAGTTGTAGGATGTTTATTATAAGTAAACACTTCTCTTTGTAATTTAATTGAATTAGTCAATTCCTTTTAGACTTTAGACAGTCGCCTGAAATACTAAAATTTAATGTTCTCTCCTCTCACTAGATGTTTGGGTTGCAGCTATGCAATATTTGCCTGCAAGACCACATTTTTAAAATTTAAATAATTTAAGTTTTCATTTTTATTTAAGTTAAAGTTAAGTTATTTTCTGCGAATAAAAATAATTAATTTTAGTTCAAGTTTAAGTTAACTTTAACTTAAACTCAAATTGAATTAAAGTTAACTTAAAAAGGTCTGTTTCCTATCTATGCTTTTAACATTGCTAAATGTTAAACTCCTAACCAAAGTAAAATTTTTAAAAACTCTATGACTTACAAACCCTTTATAAGAGAATTTCCCATAACATGGGACTTAAATGCATTTTAAAGGCAATAAACATATTAAATATATTTTGTTACTTGAGCTCAATATAAATAAAATTAATGCAAACCAATAACACGATTCTCTTTAAAGTTTTCTTCTATAGACATCTGGTTCACGGGTCTGGTTCACTAAACCGACAATAATTTTTTTCATTTTTCTTGTTTTTTAAATTGGATTTGAATGAAATTAGACTCGATTTATATGTAAATTAGAACGAGGATTCCGAATATGTAAGAGAATTTTGCATAAAACTAATAGATTTTCGTATATTAAAAAAATTTCTATGAAAGATCCAAGTAAAATATCTTTTAATATTAGGTTTAGACAAAAATCTCTTTCATATCAGTGCTCGGTCTGATGTACATATAAATCGAGTCTAATTGCAGTCAAATCCTCCTTAAGAAACGAGAAAATGAAAAAGTTTGCTCATTTTTTGTCGGTCTTGTGAGCTGTCGGTCTAATGATTGTCGGTCTAGTGAACGCGACCCATTTTAAACTTCTTCGCGGTCCATCTCATTTACCTCATTATTCTTAGAGGACCGCAGCCTAAGCTTTAAATAAAATATATTTATTCAAACTGTTTGTATTGAGTGAAAGTATAAAATAAATTTGAGTCAATCAGTAATACGAGGTCTTGGTTGAGACAAAACATACTGTTCTTCTATTCTTTCCTCAAATAGTGATTGTATGAAAACTATTGATTTAATTCTTATATATTTTATTGAAAACGAATTTAAACCGAAAACACTTATTATACTGTATAATACCGTACAGTATACAGTACATGGACTGACAAACGATTAATCCTCTGGCGAACGAGCTCTAAAAACTGCAATACCTGTAACAATAAAGATCAAAAGTAATATTTAATATAAATGCTCATTAAAAACATAACTGATTTATTTGCAAAACTAAAGGAGCAGTTTATATAATAATAAATGGTATTTTAAAGTTAACTTTAAATTTCGATATAAGATAATTACAATATTTATCAATTATATAATTAATAATATAAAAGCATTATAAGAAACCTTTAAGACCATAATCTTATAGTTTTAAAAACAATCACTAATTTTTGATGCATTACTCGATTATAATTATGATTTTATCATTAAATGACATTCTTTTGCGTACAAAATTCTCAACCAATATATAAAGATAAGGCCACTTCTGCTAAACTGAGATAAATCATTAAAAATTAGTCTAATTTAATGAAAATTTGCAAAAACCTCTTAAATAGTAAGCATATAATTGCCAAAAAAGTTGTGACATTTGCTTAAATTTATGCGCAAATAATTAAATACATCAATGCTTTAAATATGTAACAAATTATTTCATAACCTTATATAATATACTAATAGAATGCGAGATAAAAATGCTTTAAATAAAGGCACAAAAATCAACATTCGTTTTTAGAAAATACTTTTACTACAATTCAGCATTAATTTTATCAAATATTAAATAATAAATGCCTTTCAGCCAAATAAAAAGCCGGCCTTTGTTTTGTTCGTTACTTTCACTGACTAGAAATCTTATACTTTTAAACATTATATCTTTTGGATCGAAAACTTATTCAAAACTTATCGAAAACTTTTTATATTTAATGGTAATGAATATATAAAGGACTCAAACAAAAAGCTTTTTATTTAAATAAAATAATAGGTTTAAATTTCAGTGAAAGGCTGTTTCGAATCTTAAATCACTGAAATTGATATTAGACTTGAGATTATAAGATATTATTGATTACTATCTATTGGCTCGGCCCCAAACCCATTGGTGTTCGGGCTCTCTGATAGGTTCAAAGAATCGGTTTTGGAAATCATGAATGCAATCTCTGCCGCATCTGGACTCGAAAAAGTTATCTCTTGATCGGTTGGCGAAAAAGTCTCACTTCTTTTTGTTTCTATCGATAAACTATTCATTGGTTGAGATAATAAGTCCGCGTCTTCTAATTCTTGTTTAAGAGGTTTCGGCACATTTAGTGGGTTATTATGTTTATTAATTGTTGAGGAAAATCCATTAGTAGTTTTCGGCAATGAATTGGTTTTCGAAACAACTGATACTTTGTTTTCTCCCTTAACTGAAATCGGTTTCACTCCTGTTTTTGTCTGAAGGGTAGTTGTCTTTGAGACGGGTTTGCTGTTGAGAGTGGTTTTGTTGGAAGCGGACACAGCCCTTCCCGTATCTATTTTACTGGTGACTGACTTCAGAGTTGAAGTTTGAGGTCTCGCACCCGTAGCTGTTTTTGTTTCATTCACTTTATTTGTTGGAGAAATTGCCGATGTTTTGGGTCTTGAATTAGAAGCAGCTGATGTCGACTGAGTTCCAGTTTTGCGCGACAAAAGGCTCGAATTTGTAGTGCTCGGCTTTGTTGTGGTGGCGCTCGTGTTCGCAGTTCTGGTTGCGCTTAATGTTCTACCAGTTGTTGCAGTAGTCGTTCGCGAAACAGTAGAGGGCTTTGAAGGCTGAGTCTTAGGAGCTGAGGGTTTAATATCAGTTGCTTTAGAGGCCAGTGTTCGTGGGGCTGATGGCGACGGCTTGTTAGTGGATGTGGGACGTGATGCAGAAACACGACTTTCTGATGGACGCAAAGGCTTTGAAGGACCGCTCGATTTCGGAGCTAAAGCTGAAGTAGTAGTAGTAGTTCTGGCAGTTGGACGACTCGAACTATTGTTTGCCGAAATCGGGACTGTTTTCGGACGTACTGTTCCTGTAGTTTGTTTTGTGGCCAACTTTTCTGAAGGCAATGGCTTTGCTTTATTACTAGCAATAGGTTTGTTAGTTGTGGTCGAAGCACTTGGTTTTGACGATAAACCTGTTGTTTTGTTTACTGTCTTTGAAGGAACAGCTTTTGTAGCCTTTGAAGGAACGACTGGAACAACAGGCGATTTGATTTCAGGCTTTGAATCAACATTTTCTGCAATCAATATGTCTTTTTGGTGAGAATCTAATACTTGTGAAAAGTCCTCCGAAGGCTTTAATTCGTTATTTAATTGAAGAGATTCTTCTGGTTTCAAGTCTGAAGGCTTCGATTCGACTGCATCTGAGAGTAAAGATTCCTTTGATTCTTCATGTAATGAAAAATTCTCTTCTGTGTTGAGTTCAGAAGAAGTTGTATTTTCCAAAAGAAGCAATTCTTCAGCATTTGTTTTTGAGTTTTCACTTAAATCTGTATTTTCCAATGCTATATATGGAGTCTCTTGTATTTCAATTGAATTCTCTAAAAATTTCGATTCATTGGTTGTTGATATCGAAGCTTCTTCTGTATTCGATTCGACAGTTGCTGATATCGAAGCTTCTTCTGTATTCGATTCGACATATGTTGATATCGAAGCTTCTTCTGTATTCGATTCGACAGTTGTTGATAGAATTTCTGAGGAAATTGATTCAATATTTTCCAATAAAATACTTTCAGCATTTGTTTCAACAGTTTCTGATAATTCATTAGAAGCTTTCGATAATATATCTTCAGATATTTCTATTTCAGGTTCAATCTGCGATTTATAGCTCATCTCATTTTCATCATGAAATGAATATTCTTCTAACTTTGTTTCAATTGGTTGTTCACATGAATTGATTTCAGATTGTGGTAATACGTTCTCAACCAAACATTGCTCGGACTTTGAATCCATACTAACATATGAATTCTCAGCCAAAGGTGTCTCAAAATGTGTTGATTGCGGATATATTTCATTTTGAGACACGACGTCTTCCGATGAAATTATGTTTTGGTCTTCAATAATATCGTGTGTCATAGCATTGTCTGTTGTGAGCAAAACCTCATCGGTTTCGCTTATTTTTGGGACAAAATCGGAATCGAAGCCAACTTTTTCATAAACAATTGAATCAACGCTTTCATTACCAGAACTTAAGTCTTGGAATTCTTGATTCTGATTAAATACAACAGTACTCTGTTCTTGACTATCGAAGGGGGGAGACATCTGATCTTCAAAATTATGTACGACTTCATTATTGATTTGCATTTCATTAGTGAGAATAGACTGAGCCGTTTCCCATTCAGTTCTTTCTAAAGAACTGTTTCCTTCAATATCTGAATTACCATAAGATTCATTTGTAGGCAAAGCTCTTTCATTCAAATCCATATCTGAGTTCATTTCGTTTGAAACAGAAATTATTTCATGTTTCTGATCGATATCATTAGCGCCAACTATATGTGGCTCCGAATCGTTTTGCTTAAAACTACAAAACTCTTCATTTTCATCGGTTGAAAAATCCATAATTTTCTCAGAAATATTATCTTCTCGTATAATAGAGTTGAATGAATCTTCAATTAATTGTTGAGATTGGAGTGGAGTTGAGCACAATTCAGGATCTAATTGATCCGTCTGTGACGCAGGATATTGAGTGGAAAAATGGGATATATTTGAGTCAATAAAACGTGTGTCAGTTTCAACTGAAATCAAATTTGAGTTATCAGTTGAAGAGAGCGGTTGTGAGTATGACTCATATGAAAAGTTTGTTTGCTTATCAGTTTCATCGAAAGGGTTAATAAGTTGTTCCCTTGACAGCGATTCTATGCTAAACTGTGACGAATGCACGTCAACATTGCCGTCAACATTGCCTTCAACATTGGTTTCAACATTGCCCTCAACATGGCTCTCATTAGTTATGCCGACAGAGTTCGTGTTGTCAGGCGTTTGCTGTATGAACTCATTAAATGGATTTGACATTTCATTTGAGTCATTCGTATTTTCAAAGTTTATCGATTCATTCACTTCAATGTTTAGTTTTGCTCTATTCATTGTGTCGTCGAAAGGTGAGGGTGTGTCCCAAGCCATAGAATTAGATAAACCTGACTCAAAGGGATTAGCCGTTGACTGCATATATTCATACTGAGAATCACTGAATTGAAAATGAGTCGAATTAATGCCATTTAATTGTCCGTTTGGTTGAAATTCACTCGTCAATGATCTCTCGCGTGGAGTCAAAGGAGTAAATGGAGTGGCCATTAATTGAGACAAGTCTTTGAAAAATAAGACAACAGTAGTTATGTTATCACTGGAACCCTCTTCCTTAGCTATCTTTGACAGATAAAAGGCCACATTCTCTTCAATTTCCTGAGTATTTTGATTTTCATGTTCGCAGATATACTGATAGACCAAAGTGGTGGCCTCTTCAGGGGTCAACTGGTCCCACAGGCCATCGCAGGCAAGTATTAAGAAGTCGTCATCAGAATCTAAATCTATTTCTTTTACATCAGGCTCTGAACTAATGTAAGGTTTGTGTTCAGGATCACCGATAGCTCGCGAAACGGCAAGAGTTCCGCTGACTCTCCACGTGTCCACATATGCCACAAAACCGCCCAAATCTTCGATTCTCTTCCTTTCCTCTTCACGTTCTGGTTTGTGTGGAATCATAATATCAATAGGTTTTCCATTCTTGACAAGTATTGCCTGTGAATCTCCTAACCACGCCAGATATAATTTAGATTTTCCTTCTAATAGAGCACACAAAGCAGTGGACCCGCTCTTCTTCCCCTCTCGAGCAGATCTTTCCAAATAATGAAGATCTGTTAGAGAAAAGGCCTCTTTAAAAGCGCCAGTGATATCACCGTCAAGAAAGGCTTGACTTTTGACTAAATTGTGATGAATATGTGCCGCCGAATAACTGGCGGCATCGACTCCGGCGTGTCCATCAAATATCGCGTAATAACTATATTGTTTCGGAACCTTTGGTAAGAAAAGAATAGATTTACTGTTAGGCTTATTCTTGAATAATATAACAAAATTTATAACTTCCGCCCTTATAATTATCAAAATATTTTTATAGCTCTTTTTGTTGTTGAGTCTCTTTCTAAAACTTTAGAAACGAATCTGTTTGAGACTAATTTTAGCTGTAAGTCAGTTATACAAAATTCTTTTGACATTTTTGAAAAAATGGATAAAAAAATATGCTGACAGTGACTACAAATGTGCAATATATACAATTCAATTCAGATTAACTCAGGAATTAAAATATTTAATTTACTGTTAGATTTTAATTGTATTATAAGTTGTTTTAATACAATTTGCGAAGAATTATTTGATATGAACTAATATTTATGCTTTGGGTATATGAAAAGGTTATAATCGTACAAACTAAAAATAGGTAAAAAATAGGTAAAATAAGATAATTCTTTAACAAACCCTTATGCGACAAGTTGAAAACTTATCAAGAGTATATTTTTAATTTGATATTATGACTATTATTTACTTTATACTCTACCTTTGACTCGAATATTTAACTTAATAAAATAATAAATCATTCATTTTTAAATATACGGTCATAATTTGATTCATTTTTCATAATAGATGCACTTTATTAAACAATTATTTTATTTTACCTAATTTTAGTTTGTATGGTTATAATTTATAAACAATACAAATCGTAAGTTTTATAAAAATGAACAAAAACAAGTTTTGATAAAGAGTGTTAACCACCAAAATATGTTTTATTAAATATAATATAATTAAAGAAATATCTTCGTGTTATACTTTATTTAGAAAATTCTTTCTTAATATTGTTTTAAATATTGAATATAAATCAAATATTTTTGAGATTTCAATATATTCTGGTTTAATATATTTAAAAGCGAGTAAAAAATTAATAAAATAATTAAATTAAAAGAGTTTCAAAATGAGATTATTAAACATTTAGTTACTCGAGTTGTAGTAAAATTAATGCAACAATAATACATATAATCATAGTATTGAAAAATGATTTTCTTTGATTTGTGGTTAGAAATCCTACTCTCAGCTCTTTAATGCTGATTCAAGTGGTATCAGTGAAATAAATGAATAAAATGTTCGATACCTTAGCTCTATATGTTATATGTTGACAAAGATAAAGTTTATTAATAATAAATGAAAAATATTGTTTGACTATGGCTTTTAAACTTTGTTTAATGTTTGTTAAAATAACTAACTTTTTTGAATTTCTTTTGAAAGCACAGAAAGTCAACTTTTTGATAATTGTGATCTTCATTTTGAATTTGTGGTACAGCTACTCAAACCACTCAAACTATAAAATGATTTACAATTGGATATAAAAATGAACTTAACTGTTCAGTTAAAGTAAAAGTAATACAATATAAGTTGACAATTATAAGTATTTGATGACACGTTTTAGTTTCATCGATTGTGCTTTACTTAGCATTCAAATAAAAACAATACTTTAAAATAATTTTGATAAGACTTACTTTCAAATTGAGTGCTTTATTCAAATCATGAAGTATGACATGTCTGTCTTCCATTTTTCTGCGCGTATTCTTTATAGCATTAACTGATGATAAAAATGTTTTTCCAGAATATTCTTTTGCGATTTCGACAGCTATTTCAGGATTTTCTTTCCAGTGGTTTATATATTCGGTTAAATATTCCAATGATTGAGAATATAATTCATTCGAAGACAAAGCTATGAGAATAGTTAATATATAAAAATAATGAACTCTTGAGCTTAATTATAGTCTTTATAAATGATAATAAATCTCAAATTAAATCAAGTTTTATAGATCTTGAAAGAAAATTATTCAGAGGTTATCTCCGATGATATAATGAATTAACTAAACTTCTCTTTACAAATAAAATATTTGATGATTAAGCGAAAGAAGATTTAAGGATAACGTAATTAAGACTTTACTAACATTTAATGTAAAAAACGATATAAGAGGGAAAAAAGTTAGAAATATTTAGAAAATATGCACTTAACATACCTGGTCTTGAATTATCAGTATTTGAAGACGACTGAGACTCGTGAGAGGCTGTTTCAGCCAAACCTAACTTTCGGGACACAATAACAGCCAAAGCAACGGCCAGAGAATAGGGACACTTTCTGTTAACATCAATTATAATAAATGAATGAGAAACTTATTTAACAGAATAGAAAGTATGCAAATAATTGGTTGTCATTATATCTATTGTAGCAATTGACCAAAAATAATGAGAAAAACAGATTTATAAATAATTCCAAGAGAAACAAAGTCTAAAATTTAAAATAAATAACAATAAAAAGAAATTGCGGATCAAATGAGAGGCGCTCTTATTGGTGTTGTTCGTGACAGACAAAGACTTTGGGAAGACTTGAAATATTGGTTCAAGAATTAAAGCTGAAGTCTATGGCCTCACTTATAAATAGGATCGTAGACCAGAATAGATAAAAAAGAATCAACTCTTAAATGAATGCATGAATGCTTTCAAATACTTTTAAAGCAATGCAGCGATCATTTCAGTTCTTTTCCAATTGATTGTTATTGTTTAGAAAAAAAGAAGCAAAAAGATTAGAGTTAACTATTATTTAAAAAGTATTCCCAACATTCGTGGCTTTACAGGTATTGGACTCGAGTTAGAACTCATGCAAATTTCAAGTCAATCCTAACTCGCAAGTGAAATGACACATAACAAGAGAAGAAGTACAGAACTCATCATTATTTTCTAAATAAGCTTATATTCATTGCACGCATCGATGGTTTCGTTGCTTATATTTCGAACCCATTAAATGCACTGAAGTTCAAAGCGTTAATGCGTTTAGCATTTCATACGTCTATTGTAACAAAAGTTTTTTCTGATACATATAATTAATGCAAACACTTTGCTGGCAGTTTATAATTAGCATTCATAAAAGTTAATAATAGTTTGAACTGTAGTTTCAATAAAATCTTAATAACTTTAATAAAGAATTCCAAACATAAACTCTCTAAACATTAACATAAAGTGCATTCAAAGTGAAATTCTTTAGACAACAATTATTGAGGGCTTAAAACTAGTTGGAAAGCAAATTCGTGCTCTGAAAACTAAAATTAGCTGAAGTACAGACAGCAGTGCACCGAAAAATACCATTTATGTTATGTAACTTACGATACGTCTGTTTATTTTCATAAAAATCATGCAGACATAGGGCAGTCCTGAATGAAATTTGATGAAATGCTGACAATATATTAATAGAAAGATTTATAATAAATGTTTAACAGCAATCATGAAAAAGAGGTCTGAATCATGAAATAATGAAGAATTCAAACAATGCAAAACACTGTAGAGAATAAACAGATACCTGTACTGCACGGTTAACTATAAAATGAAAAGTTGATACACCTGTTATTTGGAGCACTACTTTATATACCACAGCGAGCGCATTGAATAAACCTAAAACTCTCTTTAAACAGTTGATTCATGAATAATACACTGTAATAGAGCAACAAATGATAAATATTGTAAATAATTCTGACACCGATTATGAAATGCGTTTCCACCGGTTTTTAAATATTATTTCGTACAACAAATAGACAAGAAATAAGTGTTAAATATTTGGCCATAAATATAAATGTAATGTTAATTCAGAGATAAGCTCATGAAATACATTATAGAACGATGACCTCAACTCAATTCAAGTTTGCCTTCAGAACAATAACAAAAAGAAACTGAACACGAAATTTCTGACGTTGCCATAGATTAAGCTAATAGTTACTGAAGAGAGCTTTTTGTTTAATATAAAAATAAATATTATGCTAACTCTATTAGAGGTCGGTATTTGAGAGAGTTCAACGAGAGTCTCGATCCTAAGTTTTCTATCGAGATTATACTCTCGACGAGTCGAGACTCGAAATTACTGTCATATATCAATTTTTTAAATAAATTTTAATTAGTATTTCATATTTGTAGACTTGACAAACATTATTAATTGTAATATTTAAGCGTTAGGTTAAATATTATAACTTTAAAGAATATGATTTATGACAAGAATCCAATGTTTTTCCAGCAGATTATTATGAATAGTAATGTTTTAAAAAATAATTATTTTGATAAATATTTGCTTTCAGGAAATTTTTTAAAAATTTAGTCAAAAATTTGATTCAATTTAAATTTGGAGTCTTGACTGAACTCGAAAACTCTCTCGTTTGAGCTTTCATACTGACCTCTAATCACTATATGAAATGCCAGCATTTGTTGTATAAGAAACTAAATGGTCATCCGCTTATCAAAGTGGAGAAAAATATTTCTTTATAATCAATAACTATTATTGTTTCCATAAAACTTTCTTTTAGTTGTAGTTTCTTTTCATAAGCATTTTTTATTGTTGAGTTCATGGCTTACAAATAGATTAAAATTGATGTGGCTTTGAGTCAGACGTGAAAATATGAAAGACTCTAATCATAAATTTGTTTGACTTAATTATGCCGTTAACTCAATTGAATTTAATCTGAATGAATAATAGCATTTTATGAATTCTTTATATATTTCTTTGAAAGTGTCCGAAAAGAATAAAATATTTGTTTATGTAATTTAAAGGCGAGACTAAATATGCTTTAATAATATCCAATAGTTTGCCGAACACATTGACGCAAACAAGCCTTTGGATCAGGAAAATGGGTTCAAACTGTTTAGAAACACAAATAAATATTATTACTTCACAAATATAACTAATGTTTTGATCGCTATTTTGTTGTCACGTTTGGAAATTGAGAGATAAAAACAGATTAATGTAAAAAACTGTGAGAAACAAAATTTATGTAACTGTCACTCTATGGTTGCGACAAAGTTAATGCTTTTGTTAAAATAATCATTAAATCATTAGACACTCTTGAAAAGGGCTGATTTCCCATGAGATAAGAAGATAACAAAGTTATTGCCATCTGCTCTGCAGACTCCATAATGTATTGCGATATAACTCAAGTTATAAGAAAAATATACACCAATTGAGGAAAAAATTCGAGTCGTGAATAAGTAGAATATAAGTAATTCCTATTTACATATTCTTAGTTTTTTCATAGCTATACAAAACTGATGCTATCATAAAGAAAATGATCTATTATGAGGTCTAATCAATCATTGAACTGCTCATAAAAAGGATACATTTCAAAGAAAAAGATTATAAACAACGAGTTCATCAGTTCATTCCTCCATTAATCATAATTTTTGCAGAAATTAAGTTAAGCCTAACTTTTTTAAAATACTAGTTGTAGACAGAAATATGCAAAAAAACTATCTCAAAAGGAGAACTTGTTATTTTAGTAGTAATTATCATGAAGTGGGCAAAAGACGATTGTTGCCAAATACGTTGCACATCACACTTCCGTTAATGGTCTACTACTCATG
>JAUJYT010000528.1:0-17780 GCA_033996565.1 Nanhermannia nana
AACTAAAATGTTTTCATTGAACCCAAGGATTACTTTGAAAATTTCACATAATATTTACATTCGCCTAAATTTCATTTCACTGATATAAAACTTAAATTATTTACATGAATAACAGAAGTAAATCAATATTGTTTGTACTGCAACAAAAAACATCGAAATAAATATATATATCTTGTTTAAATAAAAATTCTTAAATTGCATTATACAGGTACTGTATTTATATAAACAATAATCATAATATTTTTATTCAATAATAACATATCTCTCAAATATATTATAGAACGCAATAAAATAGATTTAAAATTATGTTAATAAAACTTATTTATTATCAAATTTCTTGTGGAATAAAAGAATCATTGATTGAAATGACGCATTCATTTCTGAAAGAATTCAACATTAAATATAATAATACCGAGAATATAAACAAACAAAAATAGAAGCAATCATCCTTACTGTAATTGTGCTGTACAATAGCTAACAGAATACCATGTCTTATCAGTTTTGATAATAATCTGTAAATATAAGTTTATTTACAAAGTAATTAAAAAACGCCTTAAAATCTTTGAACAAAAAAATTAAATGCCATACTGGGACTCAAACCATCAACATTATTAGTGATCGGACTTGAAGTCCATCACTCTAACTATTAGGCCAACAAGTGAACAACAAAAAATTCTTAATTAAAAAGCCTTCTGTTTAGTAATGTGTCCTAATACTAATAGTAATACATTAATCATTTAATCTGTTGAAAATTTTTTTATGATAAGCAATATAATCATAACCAGATCATAACATGGTATCTGTTAGCTATTGTACATTATTTTATTTTATTTTATTGGTTTTATATCAGAATTCGCTCATTTATGGAAATCTAGAGTTAGTTTAATTTGTAATTTAAAGTTAAAATTATCAAAACCAACCTTAAAACTAATGATACATTAACTTTATCATTAGTAAAATTGTTGAGTAAATTAGTTAATCTGAGTATTGTTATAATAATATACTCTTTAATTGTAAAATTGGTATTTGTGTTTTTTTAATTTGTTACTATGGTTAATCTCTGGTACTCTTAGTTTCATTTATAAAATACTATCCTATATTGAATCCAAACAAATCCCTGGCAAGCATTCAAGCATTTTTCAATTAAACTTTGATTATTCAAATATTTTTATAGAATTAAACATATTTTTAATTGAGAAATAAATTACAACTTTAGAACATAGCTTTTCAAATAGTGGGCCTCAATACGATTTTGTTTAGCATTATGTTCTATGAAATATCTTAGAAGGAGGGTCGGACCAAGTCTGAGAACAGCTGCTTTAGAATAAAGTTATAGTAAAGACTTTACTGGGGAAGCATTTCTTATTGGCATTCATAAAATTTTGAATGCCTGTCACTGCAAAGAGAAAAGACTGAGATCCAAGAATTCAGATGATTAAGTATCAAATAATACTGATTATAAGGGATAAAAAAAATTAGAATCATTTGTTGACTGCATGATCTGAAATTTGTTTTGAAGGTCAGCCTCGAGGGTAAGTCATAGTGAAATACTTATACAATAATTATTGTAAAGAAGAAAAAGAGAATCTAAAGTTTGAAAGAGCATTAATAATGATCTTCACAGGCTCAGGCTCAGGCTCAGGCTCAGGCTGAGCCTGGGCTAGTCTAGACTCCAGGCTCGGCTCGAGGAACATTTTTGAGCTTTAGGCTCAGGCACAGTCTCTTTGGTATTGAGCATAAGCTCAATAGTCTTAGACTCAAGATTATCCTATGAACCTGAAGAACCTATGCGAACATTTTTATTTAAATTTACAATAACTTAATAATTTATATTATTTTATAAATAGTTTCTTTATTACATATCTAATCTTTAAAATAGACAAATGAATCACTTGTTACTTAAGTCAATCATTCATAATTTTTTTTATAAGCACAGGTAGCCTAGGCTTGGCTCGAAGAGCATTTTGGCGGCGGCTTAGGTTTTAGTTATTAAATCAAGGCTCAGGCTCAAGACGGATTTTTCGGGCCTATGGACATCATTAAGCATTACATAACATGTTTTGCAAACATTAATTTTATCTGAGTATCCTTTAAACGTACGACACTTGAAGAATAAATTACGGCAAACAATGAGCTTCAATCTTGACTATCGAATTTTGTACTTTTAGAGACCGGTACCAGACATATTTTTTTTTATTCTTCAATAACCTTGACTTTCAAGTGGAGTGCATTTGGAATATTCAATTAATAATCTCTTTGCTTATCTTTTTTCCTCATAATTAATTTAATTTATGAGTCAAGTTGAAAGCTTATAAAATTCATTCAAACATCTATTTTTGGCAAATTATGTAATCTTTTCAAATAAAAGATGTGAAACCACTTCTTTATATCATATTTAATTAGTTTTAAACTTTAATGTCTCAAATAATTTGTTTTAATAGCTTATTTTGATGTTTAGATTTTAAATTTGAATTTAACGATTAACCATTAAATTACCAAAATATATTTGACAGAATTCAATCTTAAAAAAGGATATCTTATTTCCAAATTGTCAAAGTTTCCATTTGTAATCAGACAGACCTTTTGCTTCAATATAAACTTAGAATATGTCTCAGACATAATTTAAGATAATTTTATTTATACTGTGTATTTCGGTTTCAGTAAACTTAGTTATATTGAAGATTAGCTATAACTTTAATCAGACTTTAACTAGCACTGAATCAGCACAAGAGAAAAACTATTAAAGTGAATCTCTGATATAGTGAATTCTTTTTGGTTTACCCAAATCTAGTGTTCAGTTAAGAAATAAAGGACTCGACCCATAGTATTAGTCTAAAATTTTTTTAGTCCTCACCCTGAGGTCTCGGCAACTCGAAAATGGATATAGAAAATCTAATAATATTTTATGAAAGAACTTAGCATTAAAACCGGAAAAACATACATTTTGGCTAACGCTCAAATACTGTCTCAGGAACGGGACCTGAATTTTGAATTTTGTCATTGTTTTCAATGGCAAAATGTCAAAAATATTCATTTACAAACTGCATTTATTGCTCAAACTGTCATTTTGAAATCATTAATTATTTTTATAGAGATAAAAATCACATTATGAGCAATAAATGCAGTTTTTAAATTAATTTTTTTGGCATTAATTTTGTCATTGAAAACAATGGGAAAATTCAAAATTCAGGTCCCGTTCCTGACAAAGTATTTGAGCGTTAGCCAAATATATATGGTTTTACCGGTTTTTATGCTAACTTATTTCACAAAATATTATTAGATTTTCTAGATCCATTTTCGAGTTGCAAAACCCTCAGGGTCAGGACTAAAGGCTAAATGAAGACTAAGTTATTTGAATCCAAGCCGACACGGAGTTATCCATGTAAAAATCTCACTGGTTAAATATGGGCTTCGGTGAGATCTCCTCTCACTAGGGAGTGGGTTGAAGAAAACGATTTTTAAACGTCTTACAGTTTACAAAGCACTATTGCACGGCTGAATGGGGCAAAGTATTGTTAAGTCTCTGCTGATTTTCTATATGTTCTAATTCATAACAGTACAGAAACTCACTTTTATATTCACTTTAATTGAATTCAAACACTTTGTTTAAATCCAAATATTTTATAATAGTTAAATAAATCGCTACCGCACGTTAAAACTAATAAAAATAAAAATAATCTATATTATTAAAAAAAATAGTGTCAGTGCGTCCGTCCGTCCGCAATAATGTAAAAAAATTTTTACAACAATAGGTTTGAATTTTTTTAATGAAAGTTTTTCAAAAAAGAGTAAAAGCACTGCAATACTTTGCCCCATTCGGTCGTATAGCTTATACGTGTTAGTCTCACGACTTCATCAAATTAGTCGCGAAGAAAGGCTTAAAAAATGGATCACGGATTGAATTTTTTGCATTTTATATTCACATATACTTTATAGGGTGTCTCAAAAGTTCAGTAATTGTTAAGAGATTGTGTATATTTTTCTTAACAAAAAGTCTGCCATCCTTGGTTACACTGCCGTTGGTCTTTGATTCCCTTATTTGTTAACAATTTACGTTATTGTGAACAACGAAAACCTGGATTCGGTGATACGTCATCATAAACATATATTGTAGAGATTTTATTGTAAAGGGGCAACCACTTTGCAGCCACTTTGGAGGACAAAATTTTTTATAATGTGTCTTATGGCAGAAATAGTCATTCGAATAATAGTTATTTAATCAGAAAGTACCGAAAAGAATATTCTAAAATGACTCGATAGTGGAAAATTCCAGATTTTTGGAATGATTCATAAAAATAGTTTTAAATATAATTTGGATGAATGATTTTGATCCTTTAACAATTGCAAAATATATAATATAATAAATAACATGATTAATGATTAACCGTAAGCAAGAATCAAAACACTAGTATAAAGAATTAAAAATCATATTATAAAACCATAAAGGCATATCTTATAAGTTATATTATATTTCTCACATCCTATTCAAATCAAAATTTTAAGTCAAATATTCTACATTTAATAACTATAAATAGGAATAGCACATGCTAGCTTTGAGCTGAGCTGAGCTTGAGCTCAATTTTGTCTGTCTTTGAGCTTATAAGCTCGAGCTTGAAGCTCAGGTTATTTGATAGCAGCTCAAGCTTAAGCTCAAGTTGTTGAGCTTGAAGCTCAGCTCATTTCAAGATAAGATAAAGCAAAAACAGTATTAACTGTAAAATAGTGTTGAATATTGAACTGATTACAATTTGTTAGCAATACTATAATCAAACCCTTTCTATTTTGAACATAGTTTACAAATTATCAAAATTTTATGTGAAAATTTTTATATAAATTAATAGTGAATAGCTTTGAGCTGCGCTGAGCTTGAAGCTCAAGATTTCGGACCAATGCTTTTACTAACTATAAAAGCTTTGACTAGACATTAAAAATTTAAATTATGTAAATATATAAGGTATTGTATTTTATAAATCAATTTCATTATTCAATAAATACTAGTACATGTTACATTATACAGTTTAACATCAAAACAGTTGTCTTTTGTATGGTAATTCTAATGATGAATGCTAAGTAACAGTGTTAATGAACGTTATAACAGTGTATTGATACCATTTTTGCATGCTTTCACACAAGTGATACAAGTATATTCACTCATATACACAATAATCTATTGCCTGATTCAACATGAGCTCAGCTTAGCTAAAATAATTAAAACTAAATTGTGTTTGAATTTCTATGAAAGCTATCAATTTCGTGCAACATAAGAATTTTAAAACAAACAACACTTTTTATTCCGATTTATGGTTTATTGGTAGAGTAGATGATACTGTAGTTCACTATATGATAATTTAACTTTACAGCTAAAGTGTATTCTATCACTTTATAAAGTAAATCCTGAATTTATAAATAATTTCATTAATTAATAAAAAATTAATTTTTTTCACTGTTAACATAAATATTTCTGACCTTTGGGGGCCACAAATCTAGCGGAAGTATAATAGCTGTCTATATTCTATATACCGGTTATATAATAATTTAATTTAAAAATTTCATTAAATTTTCATTAAAAATTATTAGCCCTAGAAAATTATGAAATTCGGTTAACATAAAAGGCTTCTGTTTAGTTTTGTATTTGTATAATTATATTTGTATGTTTATATATCAATTAATTTCACTATTTTTAGTATTTATACACAAGTTTGCAAACCAACGAACTTTTTATTTTTTGAATATCTGCATTACTATTTTCCATAATTATATCATTTATAAAATATTTATGAAGTTTAAACCTTGACTTTCAATACTTGGGTTTACATATTAAGTAATTTTACAAAGATTTACATAATACTTATTTTTTTATAAATCAATCAAAATTCATTTGAAATGATTATAAAACGACAAAATTTAGAAATTTTTCTCTAAATTTAAATTAAATTAAATATAATGTAAAAATGTTATTTAGGTCGGAAAATAATCACTTATTGTGAACAAACTTTTACCAATTCTCACGAACAATTGAAAGATTAAAATAAATTATTGATATATATCATTGTTCTATATATTATCCATACTATCATTAATATTATTATTTATATATCAGTGTCAATGAATTGTTTCGTAATTACAGGTATCGTATTAAATATGAAAGGCTTTGAATTAGAAATTTCGTGTATTCTATTTATGATTATTAGTACATATCAAAAGTTTTTAAAATAAAATTTCCATAAGTTCAAGTTTACAAATAACCCTTTATTTTGAATCAATGTATACTCATTTGACTAAAAAGTAATTTATTATTTCCGGAACTTTTATTTGATTTAAGTTTAATTTAAGTCAAATGAATAAAAAAATATGACACAGAGTATAACATATTTATTAAAAAACAATTAAGCATATGTTTCCGCTTTTATATAATCGAAATTTAAATTATTATAATTTGTTGTTGACTACATTTTCCTTTTGAGAGGATTTAGAGGCAGAAAAAACCTAATTTTACTATTTATTGTTATTATACATTTAATTATGAAAGAGAACCTGTTTTAATAAATAATTAATCACTGATTCAGTGATTGTTAATCAGTTCATTATCAAGTCAGCAAAAAATATTTAATCATACAGTTACATGTGTATAGACGTATGGAGGACATATATAATGCAATAGGGAATATATAATTAGACATTTATGAAGATTAATTAAAGAAGTATGAGTATAGAATCTTATTAAAAATTACGAATACAACATAAACAGAGACAAAATAAGTGCTAAATGAGGCACTTTATGACACTTTGAGGCATTCTTGTAAGGAAATATATCGTTATATAATTTGTTCAAAAAAAATTCAAACATTTAAAAATATGAAACTTGACTTTTATATTAACAAAAATTTCATTAAATGATTGACAAAGAAATCAAATTCTTCCTCATTACTATCAGAAAAATATTTGCTTATTTTTGAGTATTGTTTTTCTTGTGTAATGTACAGAGAATTAAATTCTTTTATTTACTCATTTAGCTAATCGATAGTTGATATGAAACCACCGTACAGTACAGTGCAATATCTTTTATTATTGGTGTAAAGCTTTTCAATTAATGGAAATTTTCATAAGTAATTATGATAATGAGAGGCACATCAAACACGAAATAATGGAAATAACTCAATGGAAAGATGCACGAAAGGTATTTACACAAAAGTACATGTAATCAGCAAATTATTTAACTCACGAACTGCACAACACGTGCTTATAATCATAAGGAATTTTCAGTTCCCAGTGTTTAGGAAATTGCCGTTTGTTTTGATCTTGAATTGGTTTGATATCAATTTAGTCAACACATGCCACTGAAGTGCAGATAAGATTAAATTGATAGATGCCTTCATATTAACTTCAGTGAACACCATTTACCATATACAGTACCGTACAGTAGCAATAAGTGATGAGCAGACTTTAGCTTATTGTTATACCTTCTCTTATTACTCTTATAAAACTAAGAGCTAAACAAACCCTGAAAATCGAGAGCAGGCAATCAGTTCTAGTTAATACCCGAATTTTCCAGAATTTTACTACAAAAGAGCTATAAATGGGCTAAATAAATAGGCGAGTATTGGAGGTACTCTACGTCAGCGGTTTCAAACAGTGGTGCACGTACCAGTAGTTGGTACGCAATCAGCTATCAAGTGGTACCCTTAGGTTTTGAGAAAATTGGAATTGCAATTAGATTTACAATTAATTATTGACTATTTTTGCAAAAATAAAAGTTACTTTCAATATTTTGAGTAACTTTTTTAATTTAATTGCCTTTAGAAAAATTCTTTTCTGTTATTGACCTGTAGAAAGCACTAAGTAAAGCATCAAAATCAAGTCAATAAAGTTAAAAGTTTTTTTTTGCAATTTTTAATCAAAATTATCATATTTTAATGAATTATGTTTAATGAAGTATGCATTATGTTTCTAATATTCAAATAAAACAGATTAAAAAATAAAAAAGATTAAATTATTTCTTCATAAATATTGTAATTGTAATCTATTGTAATTTTAGTGGTACCACATTTGTAAAATGTTGAAAACCTCTGCTCTACGTGATAATGAATAAGTACAGTACTTTAATATTACTTAAGATTCCGTTTCATTATAAATAGAACTGATTCACTCTTCATCTCATCATTCATGTTAAGACTTTAGAACTTATTAGTTTCTTAATATTTTCTTAATATTTTCTTAAGTCAAACTTAATTTCTGCTTATTATTGCTCATTGCTTAATAACCTAAATAACTTCTTATATCGTAAGTATAATTTTGACTCATTTTTGTCAATGAACGTAAAATTTGATACAAACTTTGAAATAGTAATCAACCAAATTTTGAAAAACTATGAAGAAATGTATTACTTTTATTTTAAGTGCTTTTTTACAATGAATTGCAATTATTGTTATTTTTAGGAAAATGAATTTTTGGAAAGTTTTGTTAATTTGTCAAACAATTATGGTTTTAAGCATTATTTTGGTCAGTGGTCAATGGGGTTCACATTTCCAACATAAAAAAATGCCTCATTGGGCAAAGGCTTATGGCTTCAACCGTCCTATTCCGCACAAGTGGAGCTGGTTTAATCATCACTCTAGAATTGGTAGACCTGGGAGATAGTACAAAATTGAATCTGGTAAGATATTAAAAATTTGTTTCAACTATTTTTTAAACTTTAATTAGCATTATATCCAAATTATAAATTAATTAAAACTTTTTGTTCTTAGTTTTCAGTTAAAATAATTGGTGAACAGCACATCTTATCGTCTGCATCAACAAAGTTCAGTACACGTACTTACACGTGCTTACACGTGATTCATTTGTTTTGACTAAAAAATCTCGGTTTACTTCATATTTGAATAATCTAATTGTACAGTAAATAATACCTGTATGAATCATAATTATTTTAATATTTATTCAAATTATATAAATAAAAGTAATTTTTTAATTAACTGATAGGCAATCAATTGAGACAATCTTTTTCAATGTTAGTTTTTCTGTAATATAAAATGCTTTGTAATTATATGATTTAGAAATTGATTAAAAAACTTGTTAAACAATTAAGCGCTATTAATATTTAATTTTATCTATTTTCGAAAATTTAATCTTCAAGAATACCTATCAAATAATCATTTCCCTTTGCCATTAAACTATAAAAACAAAGTTCACGAAAAACAATTAACAAAATGCAAAAATAAGTTGAGCCTTTAATTCAATTATATCTTATTCAGATTTTATTAAAATTTAGAAGAGATTTTAGTTGTACAGCTACTAAATTACGAGTTAGTACAGTAACTGTTATAATGGTTATAATATTTGACAGATTTATTGATATTTATGCAGTTTTAATTTCAATTTTGTCAAATTTAAGTGTGAGAATAGACTTATTCTCACTAATAACTCTTATTCTTCAGTGGATCTATACTTTCTGTATATGTTTCATATAATATATTATAATTAATATCTATTATATATCTTATATGATATATATTCTATGTATTTAATATATAATGTACCAGTACCATATAATAGCTTAAATCACTCGACTATGAGTGACACTTATTAATCAAATACAGAGTACTATATACATTGTATACCATATAGTATTAATAATAGAGATAATTTGTGATAATTATAAAAAACTTATTAACGTAATAAAAAGAGCTTATTTAGAAAAGCAATTTTCAATTGAATTTAATTTAGTCAGAATTTATTTTGAAAACAATTGAAGGTGTTTTGCATGAAATAATTTTTATTTTTCTTTGAAAAATTTAAATTTATTTCCTGTGTGGAAGCATTGCTCTCAATATAGATTATTTGCAAAAAACTAAGATTGAATTCCTCTAAAAACTAATATTAAAGGTTAAGTTATCTATTATTCAATTATTCATTTGTATAGAATCTATTAATATATAAAAAAAAGTAAAAAAATAGTAATAAAATGCGAAAACTTTTTATCTCTCATCACACATTATATAAATAGCTTGTGTAACACGTGTTACACTGATGTTACATTGTTCATACACTTTATAAATAAAATCTATTATTTCTTTCAACAAGTTTTTGCTAAAATATACTGTTTTTATATGAATATCATTAATACAATAGAATAAAGAAGAAAATTGTAAATATTTTGAACTCATATTTCTTGATAATAGCTGTTTAAACATTGAAATATCGTTAAAAATTACTTTTCAATTTATTTAATCAGCTTTAGGTCACTATCTGTTTAAAATTTTCTGTTGCTTTTATTTCACTTAAACTACTACTTTATCAAAGATTTGAAATGAGATTAAATAAATACAAAGATATTTTTAAACTTCTATTTTTTGCAAAGTAAACATATTTTTTACGCTGAGGTCAAGGCTGACCGTTTCGGAATTCAGAAGTGGTCACTCCATAGAGTTTGAAAGCCTATAAAATAGGCTTGACTTCAGATCAAAGGGCACTTTTTAAAAAGTTTTGAACATAAATAATATAAGCTTTTTGTTAGTGCTGAACAAGTTTAAACTCTTCCGCTAACTTTTTTGGTAAGGTTTTTTCAGAAATTCTGATAAAATAATATACAGTAATATATTTTATACAAAATATTGTAAAGCATTTACTCAATAATCAGAATTTGATTTAATGAAAAACTTCAATTTTTAATTTAGACCTGCAGTTAAGATGAAGGCAATCATTATTGTCATAATAGCCATATGCTTAACAGCAATGATAACCATCAATGCCATTAACGCGCAGTATTGGGGATACAATCCTTACGGTTCTCTAGGATATTATAACCCATATCGTCGTCCTTATGGTGGCTTTGGAAGCTATGGTGGTTACAGTAGTATTGGGGGATATGGCTTTAGACCGTACAGGTATTTATAGAGAATTACTCAAGAAATATAGTAAATAAAACTAAAATTAATTCATTATTTTTTAGTGGTTTCAGTCTTGGATTTGTTGGTTAGATGTGATGTGATACTCGTTCATATCATTATCAAATTTTTTTTACTGACGAAGTCATTGTCCATTATTTAAATTTTTATGCAAAAGTTCATTGAAGTCTCCTTCAGTTTATTATGATTGCTCTGTAGAGCTTATCCCAGCCTTGGAATTAATAATTAATTTTTTTTTATAATAAAAAGAAATTTTGAAAGAAAAATAAATTTCAGGTTCTTGTATTGTATACTTTGAATAATTAACTGTAACATGATTTATATTGAATACAATAAAAAATTTGATTTCCTTCTAAATATCTATTATTAGAGATATCTTTTGACAAAAATAATATGACAACAGGTAATGAGATTAAAAGCTGTAAGAGTAATAAATTGTTCAAATCTTGGTGTTTTATTTTTTCCTTCTTATGTGCATTCAATCAAATTTGAAACTTTAAAACTCATTCGACAATAAATTTAAAGAAATACATAAATAAATGAACAAAATTCTCGAGAAATCTGTTAAATCTTTAATTGTTATGGGACTTTCCTTAACTTAGTTTTTTCCTGATTTCATGAATTATATAAATAAGAATATAAGAAAATCGATTAAAAGCTGATATAAAGTCAATGTCAACCATTGAATTACTTGTCATTACAATCATTTGTTATTTCTAACGAATCGGATAATTGTTTTGAAAAAACACTAAATGATAATTAGACACGAGATCTATTAAAACAAATGAAGAGTATTAGCTATTCATTAATTAAGTTTGAAGAAAATTTTGATGGATAAGGTATTCCCAGCATTAATAGTGACAGTTAATGCCAGGATGCATGTCGAGAGAGGAATAACAGGGAGGGAAAGCGTGAGAGTAAATGTTGTGTAACTTTAAATAATTCAAGTTAGATATGAATCATGCCTTGCGTATTAAAGTTAGTCAATGCCACGCATTTTCATGGAAAAAAAGTAATGCTGGCATTTCATGCAAAATGATTGGTCACACGCCACCCCCAGATTGTCTCCCATCCTGTCAATGTCATGTTTTTTAGGCTTGATCTCAATTGTGAGATAGGAAACCTCTGAGTATATAACGGGAGTCGAAGCCATCCAACACTTCAATAGACTTTCACTTGTCTGCTGTTTGACAACAAGTTTATATTATTTCTACAATTTGTTTGTAAATTACATAACTTTAAACTCTTATTAATAATGAAAACCTCATTGATTGTTGCAATTGCTTTGTGCCTTGTTTTGGCAGTAGTTGTGCTACCAATGGTCAGCGCACAGTTTGGAGGCTATGGAGGCTATGGAGGTATTGCATTCTTTTTAAAATTTTGATTGTTTTTGCATTACATTTAATTTGAGAGCTTTTTCAAAATGTTTACGAAAAGAGCGCTTTTCAATTCAAATTATTAATTATTTATAGGCTATGGACGACGTGGTTATGGAGGTTATGGAGGTTATGGTGGTTATGGTGGTTATGGTGGTTACGGACGTGGATTCGGAGGAGGATATGGTCGCGGTTTTGGAGGAGGATATGGTCGCGGTTTCGGAGGATATGGCGGTAGAGGCTTCTATGGTTAATAATTTTTGAAGTACAACAACGTGTCCATTATTTCAAGAAATTCATCGAAAAGGCTATTGAAGACTCTCTTAGTATTATTATTATTATTAAAATTTGTTATAAGATTTTGATACAAGTAAACGATGCATAAAAATTCTAAACTATAATGTCATTCCTATTGTACAATTGCATTTTAAATGTGTGATGTATTACAGATTCAAGTTATTTGCTTTAATACTTAATTCATGTTTAAATAAACATTACTTTTTCAAGACGTATAAAGTTTATCAATTTTTTAAGTTTTCCTTCAATCCAACTAATTGTGAACGACTAATAATTTATATCACTCTTTACTGAAAAATTGCACAAACATTAAATGAAATATGTTTTTATATAAAATATCTATAATTTTAAAACAAAGTTTTAAAATTATAATCCATTTCAAAAGTTATATTAAATACTTTATTAGGTTTTTGTAAAAAAATAGGTTTGAAGTAAATATATATTTGGCTGAAATATGACAAATATGATTATAGGAAAGTTTCGTAGAAAAGCAGTGGATACACTTCTAATGCAAAGAGCTCTTTGTTCTATAGAAAACATAACCAAATATTACATGAATAGAATAAAGTTCATTTGATCCTCTGACGAAAACTTAAGAACAAATCGAAAGTGCTCTCATATTAAGAATTTTATTTATTTTTATTTCCTAAATAAATAAATTTAATTCAATTTTTCACTACGTGTAAAGAGTATTAAGTCATTAATTAATAACTGAATGTTTCTTAAGAGTTAGTTTTTATATTTATTAATTCAAGGCTATAAATAATACTGCACCGAACTGTAGTAATCGAAACTACCTGAACATTGTATAATACAATCCTAATATTTGCATTGCTTAAAATAATTGACCGAACATTATCTCCAAATTTGTCACCCAAGCAGCTGTTGATGTTGGGTTTTCAAAGCTTCACCTCAGATAGGAAGCGGAGAGAGTATATGAGAACATAACTCACATTGTATCCAACGCTTCAATACATTCTCAATCATTGTTCAAAAATTCGTAATAAAAATTGTTTTAATTATTTTTCATTATGTTTTTCTTTGTTTAAGGACTTGTCTCTACTGACTATATAAACAATTGAGGTATTAATTTTTGTTTATTTCATTTGTAACTTATTCTACTCTAAGACTTTCCTTGAATAATATAATTCGAAGAAATGGTTTATTTTAAAAAATAAAATTCTCAACTTTTTTTCAGCTTACACAGTTTAGGGCGCATTTTACGTATGTTGGGCTAATGTATGTTTTTATCGCAACAAAAACAGCAGTTTCAACCCAAATCAATTCCTAGAGAAAGTTTGTCAATATAGCAGAAGATGATGCATAAAAATTGACAGTTAACAGAACAAAAGTAAAAATTAAGAGTTGTGTCTCTTGTTTTTTAATTAATTCAATTCAATAAAAAATTAGAAAATTTTTCAGTTTTTTAAATATAATAAAAGTGTAACCTTAACCTTAAACAGATATAAAAGTAGAGCATTATAGGTACTGTACAGTATATCTTAATTTAAATCTTGTTGCTTTGCAATTACATTATTTTTTCTTAATATGAATTTCTTAATAATTCAAGTATACGAAGCAAAAACAAATTATTTGAATTATTTCTTTCAACACTACTTTACAGAAAGTATCGGAAATTACAGAATTTCAAAAATTACCAGTACTTGACACAGCTTTATTTAAATCATAAATCATTGTTTAATTGATTTATTTTTGAAAGAAACTAAAAACTTGTTTCTTTGTCCATTCGTTTGATAGAGAACTGAATTTTATTTTCTCAATCGTTCATTTGTCGGAATGAGGTTTTCCCGTGAGTTCAAACAAGTACAGCAATATTACAAATATATTAGAAATGGAATTTATTGGTTGTAATTCGTATACTGTTCTGAGAGAATTATTATATTTTTGAATCTTATCTGATATGTTATCAAATTCAAAGGAAAAACTTTTTTAATCTTTAAAACTTTCATGTTTTTGATAATTTAAATTATAAATAAGTACAGTATTTGTAATTCAAATGTCTTTTTTAATGAATATGCCGGTATACGAAAAATATCATAAGAATAATACAGGTATCAAAATTTATAAAGCTTTGGTCGGCTTTGAGTAGTTTTATGTTAGCATAAGATTTAGAACAAAATAAGGAGAAATTTGGGTAAAACGGTAGCGGAAAACCCTACTGTAGAAATCGGGATATAATCGAAAATTGTTAATAACTATTTTTGTATAACATTTACAATGTTAATAATATATTATGGTAATGACATACTGTTAAACTTCAAGGTCAGATACATCAAACTGTCAGCATCTCATTCTTCTTTAACAAGACTAAAGCTTTTCACATAAACTTTAATGAATTGACGTTCACCTATGTTTTGATTTGGTTTTTAATTGATATTTTTCAGGTAAGTATTATAAAATGCAGACTCAACAATGCGTGCGAAATAAATTGAGTCCTTATATTACTTTTATATTACACAAAGGCATTAACAAACAACCGACTCTTGTTTGAACAATTGTTATAATGTGCGTTCAAATCAAATAAACAGTAAAATATTTTTAAATAATAATAGTTTGCAACTATTTGTTTATTAGAATTTCAAAATTTGAAACTTTATCTGAGAGTTTGTAAAAATGCATAAAATTTTAAAGATTCAAAATTGAAATTTATGTTATTTTGTGCTTAGAGTTTATTATAGAATAAATGTTAGCAACAAATTAATATATTAATTGATCTAAACTGAGCCCAATAGTTTCAAATTAGATTTTTTGCATATAAGGAGTTCAAATAAAAAGTTTTTTGCATTGCTATGCAGTAACACAGATAGAAGTACAAATAGAAGTGCTTAGGCGTCGTTTATTTAGTGCGTACGCGAACAATGTCATTTGTTGGACCACCCTCCCCTGTGTACGTATATTTACAAGTGACCTAATGTTAAACATATAGGTAAATATGAATTTGTACTCTTTGGCCTAACCACCTCCCCTATCAGTGTGTACGTACTAAATGGATGACTCCTTACCTCACCTGAAAAGTAGTGTAAACGTATTGTAAACGTATTGTAACAATACTTAAGCATTTTTAGAGTAAAGCTCTTAAACTTTTGCATACAGTAATGTTATTCTCTGTGATTATGAACTTGTGTGTCACTTAAACCGACCACTGGCTATTGCAAAAAAATCCATGCATTTGAGAAACTTGAAAGACATTGAACGGGAGGCTACACTAAATAAATTTTTGCAATTTTCACATTTGATGCGCTGTTCTACCAAACTTACGAGATTTCAGGTTAAACAAAATTATACGTTTCTAATAATTTTTTAAATACTTTCGTTAGTATTAATCGGAATTTTCAAATTTTTACTATTGCTGTATAAAATTACCTTGCTAAATAATAAGCCTCTATGGATAGATTAATGCCGCTTAGGCAAAAAGTTTTCTGCAAACTCTAGTTTACGCAAAATTTATTTAATGATATTTAATCATAATTGATCAATGTTTAGGTGCATATAATAGCTAATAACTGCCTTAGAGGTTTTGGCGAAGACTGTATCTCACAATCCAGCAGAGCTGCAGCAGAGAGGCACAAGAGAAGGCATTAGTTGTACATTTAAGCTTTTTTAGATAATTGGTATATTATTACAACAAATTTGATTTACAATTAATTATTTTACTATTTTAACAAGAAATAGAATTAATTCTATCAATATTATGAGTAAATGTTTTAATTGAATTAAATTTAAGAAAATTCTGTTATTTTGACAATTAGATTAAGTTAAGCTTCAAAATGAAGTCAATTTTTAAAAGAGGAATGGCCACTGCCTATAGACATCCTCCTTCAAAAGGACACCATCTTGAGTCATATATCAATGGAAAAATCTCATCGAGTACTACAACTTTTCCTCTTGGACCAACTCGATCCGTCCACGGAGTAAAGTGCCAGAGGGAGAAAAAGCCACCATTGAAAATACATTATATAGTTTTGTATGTATTTATATATAATGTATTTTCAGTGATGACTTCGTCTCCTTCTGGTACTTTACTCCGTGGACGGATCGAGTTGGTCCAAGAGGAAAAGTTGTAGTACTCGATGAGATCTTTCCATTGATAATGACTCAAGATGGTGTCCTTTTGAGGGCGGTAGTGGTCACTCCTCTTTTTCTCTCCATTTTTGATCGAAATTATCCCATTTTAATGATTAACGGTCATTGTGGCGCAGTGGGTCAGATGTCGGACTCATGATCGATGGGCCGTGGGTTCGAATCCCAGCCTCGCTTTTCTTTGATTGCAATATACCAGCCTTATATTCATCGTTTTCGAGCAATCCCTAGGCCCGTAGCATTTGCCCACAGCCAACACAGGTAACAACTGTAAAAATCTCACTCTAACTCTGGGCTAAAGGTGAGATCTCCGATTAGGGAGCTGGCCGAAGAAAATCTTATGTAATTTATAATTAAATTTATAATAAAACAGATGAAAACATTTGAGCGGTGGTACACAACCACTATTCTTTTACAATAATGTGTTATGCAAAAGCCTATTAAGGATTTTAGTGGTACCTAGCGTTGTTAAATTTACTAAGTTTTCTCCAGACCACTAAATTTAGTCCAAAAACTTAGTATAAAATTTGGACTAAATTTAGTATAAAATATAAAAGTACAGCAAAATGTTAAAATTCTTTCAAATTATTTGTTTAATAACTAGTATTATATTGAATTGATAGCAATTTTTGAACTCTTTTATTTGTTAATCTGCTTCTATGAAAAATTTACTAAATTTTCTCTGAAGACACTAAATTTAGTGCTAAATTTATACTAAATTTAATATTTTGAAAGCTAATTATCCCTAAATGTAATTGAGTTTGTTATATGTTTAAACACTATTTAAGAGTTGTTTTGAGTTTTAGAAATTGATTTCACAAAAATATATTTAATTTAAATTAAAATTATTTAAAACTCTTACAAGCTATCGGTCCCTTTCCGAGGAACGGACAAAATAATTATTCAGTCCCTACTCTAGTAATTAATTAGAATTGTTTTATTATTGATTGACCTCATGTTACAGTAAATTTTGATTGAGTTTCCGCTTTGCCCAAAACGCTTTCCATGACTAGAGGTGTTGAGCCAGCGCAGCCCAAATGGGTTTCCGTTTTGATTTTTTGTTTTTCCGATTTTGAGTGTATTTTCAAATATTTATATAAACACT
>JAUJYT010000529.1:0-17770 GCA_033996565.1 Nanhermannia nana
GAATTAAAGTTGCCTTTCATTATCTGCTGAATTTCCATTTTTAGTGTGATTATCTCACGAGTCAGTGAAGAGTCATCCAAATTGCGTTTCAGTCGATGAATAGTCAATCCTATTCAAAGGCTAAACATTAATAATAGGCTATAAAACTCCGGGCGTCAGCCTAGAGTCAAAACAGAGACAGAGCCCGTCTACAAAAAAATCTCTTTTATATTCGGAATCCTCGGTTAAATTAACATATAAATCGAGTCTAATTTCATTTAAATCGGTCAATCGTCCAGACCCCGAATCGATATATATATACAAACTTATAAAAAGTGTTTATTAATACACACTTAAAAACAATACAAATAATCAAAGATAAACAAAAGTAAGATAAAAGTTATAGTTTTGAAACCAAAAATGGATCATAAATCAAAATTTAATTAAAAAAAAATAATTAAATAAAACAAATTAATATAAAATGCAAATTAAATGATAAAATTCAAGTTATTTTAAATATAAATTGATGTTTATGTTAAAAAAATAAATTTTACAAATGAAATAAAAATGGAATAATTCACTTAAATTGTATCATTTGAATGAAAACTGTATCACAAGTATGGCAGAGAATGATAGCCTCGTTTGAAATGTAGGTCTTATGATTTCATTTGTTTATTTTGACTCATTTTGAGTTTATTTAATGTAAATATTAAATTACTAAGAATTCAAGTGAAAATTTGGGTACAGGTTCTTCAGGCTGAACCTTAAATTGCTGAGCCTATGCTCAAACCATAGAGTCTGAGGTTCCAGCAGATTCTTCGAGCTGAGCCTGAAGACTATGATATGACTATACAATGGGCAACATTAAGAATAAATTGTAGTTTTAGTCAAATCTTACAAAAAATGACAAATAAATTAATTGATTGAAGTAAAGAAATTCTCTTTTGATGGATATAAGGTTTAGGACTAGTATTCCAGTTTAGGGCTGACACGTAAGCTCAGCTCACAGCTTAAGCTTTGTCAGACACTAATAAGAATGAATCTTTTAACTTATTTTTAAAATAAAGACGATATACATATATGTATAAACACGATAAAACATATTCAACTACATTATTATAACACGTTGTATACAAATAAGATCTACGATTGGCTCTTATTAATGATTCTTAAATAAAAGCAATGGTTTAAATAGTATTTGAATAAAGTATAAAAATGATAGTCAAGTCTGTCGAATACTATTTTTTATAGAGATAGTGTTAATGAAATCAATTTTGATAGACTTACGCCCGTCTGAAACGGAGGCCACGTCATCGTCTTCAAGAAAAATAACTCTATTTGTGTGCTCTATTATAGCGCTTGCATCTGAAGCAAACAAGTATTCGACCACCTTATCTTCATCCAAGGGACTGAACTCTGTAGTGGATTGAGAGCGGGCCAGTTTCCCGCCAACCACTGCATTGGTCGAAATGGCATTTTGTCGCGGATGAAGATCTGAAATTATTTGATCGTTAATTGAATGGTAGGACATAAAGAGTGTACCATAACATGCACAGAATCCCAAAGAAATTTGTTGAAATTAGTCCACAACCAAAACATAAAATAATAAGCAATATATACCTTCGACAGCGTCTTTACATCCCTTTTTAGAATCTGGTAATACATGAGTAGACGACGAAGTGATACAGGAATGAAGGATTGAATGATAACATGAAGGAAAGAATAAATGAGAAAATGACAAAAACAAAACTAATGATAGAATGAGCTAAAAAACGATAGAATGCCCGCAGAAGATACTGTACAGTATGTGTAGAACAACCCAAAACATTTGTACACAGATAGTGAGCGAACACATGAACAATACCTTCATCATCATCTGATAACATGCTACCTTGTCTGCTTAAAGGTGAGTGAAAGTCCCATCTCTCCTCTCCAAAAGAGTTTTTTGCGGAAAGATTTATTTTTTTTATTTCTACAGTAATTAGATTTAAATCTCACACCCTTTCAAATAATATTCATGCAAACGCTTGCAATACTTATATTAAAAAAAAAACTAAAATCAAAGTTTGTGCAAATCCGGAAAGAGGCGAAACTACTTTTGTTTTTTACCTTTACTGCTGAATATGATTGGAATATGATCTGTGGCAAGATGTGTCTTCGTTTTGATCCCAACCAGTAGTGGACTTCCTCTTCTAGTGACCACACATTCGCCCGGGTAGTGCTTACTCTTGAAGACCAGTCCAAAGGCTCCCTCCTATTTGATAAGCATTTGCTATTAATCATTGAGTTATGAAAGAGTTCCAATTTTGTCATACGATTTGTTGTATAACTTGTTCGACCAATTCTCTGAATTTCAAATTTGGACGACTGTCATGAATATGCTTTATTAACTTCGCTATCACTTCCGTGTCAGTGTCCGATTCAAATGTTGAGCAGCCCTTCTTTATCTATTTATTACAACTTAACATTTAATACAATAGGCTTAGGCAGGAATGCAATGCTTTGATTTACCAGAAATTGTTTTAAATCTTTATAGTTAGTTAGGATTCCGTTATGAATCACAACGAATTCATTGTTGTCATCAGATCTTTGTGGATGACTATTGTACTCAGAGGGAGCGCCATGAGTTGCCCATCGGGTGTGCGCAATCCCTATGTGCACATTGTATTCATGATCTAAATTGAAATTTTTACGCTTCCAAATCTCGTCCTCAAGAACTTTAACTTTTCCCTGACTTCGAATGATTTCGATCTCTCCGTCATCAAAATCAAAAGCCACCCCTTTTAGTAAAAGTAGATTTAAGTGTCGTAACAATTTCAAAATCACTTTGATCTAAAGTTCATACCCGCAGAATCATATCCGCGATACTCTAATCTCTGTAAGCCTTTGATGAGAAATTCCAAAATTTCACGGCGTGTTTTAGGCTCAAAATAATTAAGATAAGCAAAAATTCCTAGAATTCAATTCAGTTTCGATTAGGATATTGCTAAATAAGATACAGTAAATATTTTTTATTTATATAAAATGATTCATCCGCTTCACATTGAAATTATAGTGATTTTCAATGAAGGCTATTGGCTATGAAAGCTTTCAAAGGTTGATATTGTTTTGACATTCAAGAAATGGATTAACTGATAATATATGTTATCAAACTTCTTGTCTTGACATTTAACTCCAAAATCAGGTCATTTATAAATCTATGAATGTCTGCTATCAGTTTCGCAATAAATGTTTAAATGTCCGGAACTATCACTATATTGTCATTTTAGCGTTCACTTTAATTACAAATTTTTTTAAATCATAACTAGTTCTCAAACATATTGCTAATCGATTAACAATGCTTTCAAAGTAATCATAACGTTTTAAAAAAGTAATCAATTAATGCAGAAAAGGGCGACTTCTTTATCAAAAACTAAAATAAAAGCACAAAAATTTTAAGAATTTTTGGATTATTTGCATTTTAATAGTTTCCTTGTACTCAATACTTATATTTAATGCTTTAATACAATAAAAAAAATTGGTTTATATTAAAGGTGTACAGGCATTAAATATCATTAACATATTAATTGCTTTTATATGAAATATTGCTTCAAAAACTAAAAATATTGAAACGATGTATTGAATGCCAAACATTTTTTTAACTACAGGCACAGTACAGTCGACTTAAGATAAGACTTTAAAGATAAAGGGGTAAAAAAGTTACCTTTTTGTGCGTGAATTTCAAAGTAAAAAAGTTTAACATTTAATTGAATTAATATTTTATGAGTTATTACTACTGCTGAGTATAATTAACCTCTCGGAGCTCAGGTCCAGACACAGGTCCGGATATGAGGTCCGTAGGGTTGAGAACCTCTCGGTCCAGGCCTCTCGGTGGTAGTCATGATCTCTATTTAATGAACATTTATGCACTATTTATTAAATAAGTGTGCAATACTGTAATTTGAGATTATTGTTTACAGTTTTTGAACATATCAAATAGTTTTATATACAGAATGGTTACAGAGGCTTTGAGGTCCAGGTTTGTAACAGACCTCTTGGACCCGGACCTGCTCGTCAGTAGTTATTACAAATATTCTTCATTTTTTAACAATATATAGAACTTTATTTCACTCATATCTTTGACTGACTTAGTTAGTGTCGAAACCGAAAGAGTGGAATTCCAAACTTCATAATCAACAAAATCATTTTCAACTTTTATTTGGAGTCGATTTTACTCAATTAGACTTAAGTTTTACAATTAATAAGTAAAGAAAACTCGTTTTTTCACAACTTTAAAGACATAAAACTTAATGTCATGAAAATATTTGTGCGATTGAGAAAAAACTTGAAAAACTAATATTTGAAAATTGTTTTCTCAATAAAGTGTTCCTCAAATTATCTTAAAAATCGGGAAAAAGAGATGCCTTTAGGGCTTTCACTGAGAAGTAAAGTCTCGAGATCTGAGTCGTTGACCCAATATTTTTGTTAAATTAACAAAAAAATAAAATATATTTTATAGGTTTTGCTGTCAATAATCACTAAGTATTGACTTTTTATTGATTTTATTGAACTTTTGTTCATTAATTATCAGAATATAATAATATTTAATATAATTATAATATTGAGAGCTATTAAACTATTTGAATCTTGAGTGAGAACAAAAGTTGCTTTCATTTCAATTACAACACAATTAAAGTAGTTTTCAAATCAATTCACGGAAAACACATTTTATTTTATGTTTAACATAATTTTCTATACAAAAACACTTTGAGACAAATAGAAACACATTTTAAGAAAAATGATTGCAATAAATAACTGTCAAAATAGAGACAAACATTGAATTGATTTGAAAATCGAAATAAATAGCTTTTAATAAAATGCTTAACACTTACCACACATTTTTGGCGATCAATAACTGCTTCGATTATACTATTTATAGAAAACAATTCAATTTATGATTCAATTAATAATTTCTAACCAATATTCAGACACTTAATAACTGGCTATAAATGGGATTAATTTCTAACTAAATATTTAAATAGTTATAATGTTTTAGACTTTATAAAAACGAAATGAATGCAAAACTTAAATGACTTGATATTTATAAAGTTAGTCGAATTTCAATGCATTTAATATAATGTTTCAATACATATAATAACTGAATTACGCATTCTCAAGAATTTGTCAGCGAATGGCAAGAGATGTTCACTATTCACCATTAGTTATGTGTAGCAAAACAGAGCAATGTTTTAGCCCAACATCACTTTTAATGCTATTTTAACGTTGCAATGCCTGACCCCCACTAACCCCCAACGCACCTTTGCATTTAATAATTTATGGGCTTATCAAAGAAAGATTTGTCAGCTTTTAGAGTGTAATAAATTGAACAGAATTTTAAAGTTATGTTAAACATGAAAATTGGGTCTTTGAGAGCACTGCATTTAAGTTCGTCAAAGCTATTCAGTGCATATCATAATAGACCAACTCTTTCACTGTTTCATACATTGTTTATGTATTTGTAAGCATAAACTCGTGTCTGTGGTGTCTGTAATACAGTTATAATAACATGAGTTTGTGTGAGTTGTAATGTATTAATTGTGATCACTTTTGATGATAACATACAGTATTTTTATTGATTACAACTATTGTACAGTTCTTAAACTTTTTAAATTATTTTTGTTTATTTTAAACTTAAGTTTTTATTACAATTTTGAGGATATTTTGTAAAAAGTATTTGTTTTGAATCGAAAAGTTTATAAAAATATTGTTAATGTTTTAATAAAATAAAGTGAACTCAATGTTAAGCAATAAATAATTGATGACTCAGTTTACTCATCAAAATGTTCACTAAATATTAGTATATTATAAATATTTAATTATTTAATTATTTATTAAAATCTTATGCCATATACTTGTAGTTATTCTATTATTTAATACATATTTAAATAAAACGTATTAAGAGATGTCGCGAACCACTGATAGTGAGGTAAATTTCAATTCAATTCTAATAAGTTTTTAAACTTTTAGTTCAAGTGATTGAAAAAAAAATTACTTTAACTCTCTTTGAAAGCCTTTGGGTTAACAAAAAAGAGAGTTTTATTGAGATTGAGTTATTTTTCCTGATATTAGTCTCAATTGAGTTTATGATAACCTCATAATTCATAACCCAAAGCAATAACTTATCGATCATTTTTTGTTGTTATGGATTAAAAGTTTAAAAGTTTGTTACATCAGAACATCTCATACTAGAACTCAATTTTAATGTCATTTAACTAGAAATGTGAGTCAAACTTATTCTTTCAATCACATCACGTCTCGCGATCAAAACGGGGAGAAATTCTTGGAAATGGTCGACACTTTCGCGGCTGTACCGTATGGTTCACAGGTCTCGATCTTAATAACACTTTAATAACACTTTTATAACATTTTTGTGACTTTTCTGATCTAATTTGTTGTAAAACTAATGAAACGACGAAAACAGGTTATTCCGGTGCCGGAAAAACAACGATTGCGTTTGGAGTTGAAGATTATTTGTGTGCCAACAAAATTCACGCGTACGCTCTCGACGGCGATAACATTCGTGGCGGACTTAATAGCAATTTAGGGTTTAGTCCCGAGGATAGGACTGAAAATATTCGCAGAATAGCGGAAGTGGCCCGACTTTTTGCGGACAGCGGTGCCATCGCTTTGACCAGTTTTATCAGTCCATTCATTAAAGATCGCGAAAGTGCGCGGATGATTCACGAACGCGATGGTCTGCCCTTTTACGAGGTGTTTGTCGACACACCCATTGAAGTATGCGAGCGAAGAGATATTAAGGGACTCTATAAGAAGGCGCGCAGAGGAGATATTAAACAGTTTACTGGCATTGACGGCGAATATCAAAAGCCCGTTAATCCAGATCTTGTTCTTAAAGCGGGTGAAGATTCTGTTACAGATTGTATTAAAAAAGTTATTGATCTACTTATAGAAAATGTAAGCTTTTGTTTCATTTCAATTCTTTTGATTTGGTTTTAGACTTTTTTTTTTAATCATTTAGAAAATAATCTCAGAAGAAGTTATACGAGAAGTTCAAGAACTTTTTGTACCATTAGATCAATTAAATGAAACTCAAGAAAGAGCAACGAAATTAAAAGCTCTTGACATCAATACCATTGATTTGCAATGGATTCAAGTTTTATCTGAAGGTTGGGCCACACCATTGCAGGTAAGGTTACATACAATACATGTTGTTTAGAATCTTAATATTTGAAAAAATCATTCGAATTGGGAATGAGTTTGAAATAGTTTTAACAGTCAATGAAATTACTTTCAACTATTCTGCGAATTTATATGAACTTAAAAATACATTTTTTAAGCAAATAATGATTTTGAAGAATCTCACAGCGCTCACTCAAAAATATGTTTTCATTTTCATCTCTAAAAGATATTTAATTAATATATATTTAAGAAAAGACTTGAATTTGGAAACATTCTCGAAACAAGTCTCGAGGCTTTTATGACTCCAGGAAGGGGTAGGACTACCTGTACATACCGGCGATGCTTATGTCTGATATTAACTATATATGCATTGATATATATAGTGTGTCAAATAAAGTTTTGCGTGTATATGAATAGATTTTCTAAAAGGGTTTTCTTAAAACCGTATATAAGAAAAGCGGATAACACCATTTAAATTAACGTCAAATAAATTCTATTTATTCTAATTTTTTAATTTTTAAATTAGAACTAAAAATTTTTTAATTAATCAGTCCCACTACATATATTCATATGACAATTTTCAAAAATTAGACATTTTTAAAAATTAAATTATCTAAAATGGGTATTTTATAAAATAAATTTTCAAAAGCTATAAATTTTTATAAAAGTTTAAAATATTTTTCAAAACTTGTATAAATTTTCAAAAATTAACTTTTGAAATTAAAATATTTTTTATAAGTTTTTTTTATAAATCAACATATTTTTCAAAAATTAAACAAAATTTTTAAACAAGAATAAATTTTCAAAAATCTAAATGAAAATAAAAATCAATGTAAATTCTCAATAAGTCCATATAACTATTAAATGTAAAATAAATAAAATAGAAATATCATATCATTAATAAACTGTACACCTTTCAAATGCACACCTGTTCTGTAAACGCTCTGTAAACTAAAAACGTGTGCTATAAGATGAGATACGATTTGCAATGATTTTATTTGGCTAAATCCATTCATATACACACAAAACTTTTTTTGACACACTATAGTATTAGATTCTATAATATGGAGAAACAATTAAATATAGAGAAAGTTTTGATAAACTTATTTTGAAGCTGTTTGAAAAGTTGGTTTGTCATAAAATAGTGCCAAATTAGAAATACTATTAGAGTTAGAGATTATGCTTAGTTTTTGATTCTGTTAAATAACCCATAATTTATTAAATTTAATTAGGGATTCATGAAAGAGAATGAATACCTTCAATGTCTCCATTTTGGAGTATTGATTGACGAGAATCTGCACAATCAGACCATTCCAATCGTTTTGGCTGTAAGTGATGATGACAAAGAAGGCATTCAACACGAGAAGAGCATAGCATTGAAATATAAGAACAAAATAATTGCTATTCTGGAAGATATAGAGATTTATGAGCATCGGAAGGAAGAGCGAGCGGCCGCTGTTTTCAAAACGACAAACACAGGACACCCGTCTATCAAAATGATTATGGAAAGTGGCAATTGGTTAGTTGGGGGAGATCTCAAAGTATTTCAAAGGATCACTTGGAATGATGGACTCGATTCCTATCGATTAATGCCTAAAGAAATAAAACTCAAATTGAAACAAATGAATGTAAATAAGAACATTAATTTTGAATTTCTTAAGAAAGTATATAATTTCTAATTTATTTTAATCGCCAAATAAATTACAGGCGGACGCAGTTTTTGCATTTCAATTAAGAAATCCTATACATAACGGACACGCGTTGTTAATGAAGGAAACAAAAGAACAACTTTTGAAGAGAGGATTTAAGAACCCGGTATTGCTGTTGCATCCACTCGGAGGTTGGACTAAAGAAGATGACGTACCACTAGATGTACGCATTAGACAACATGAAGCTCTGCTCGAAGAAGGAGTGCTGGATCCCAAAACCACATTAATGGCAATATTTCCGTCTCCAATGTCTTATGCGGGTCCGCGAGAAGTGCAATGGCACGCAAAGGCCAGACTTGTGACCGGTGCTAACTTCTATATTGTTGGTCGAGATCCGGCTGGCATTCCACATCCAGACACTGGCGCTGATCTTTATGATCCAACTCATGGCAGAAAAGTTCTTCAAATGGCTCCCGGACTGACCAAATTCGAAATCATACCTTTTCGAGTCGCCGCTTATAATAAACAATTGAAAGAAATGGCTTTCTTTGATCCACAAAAAAGTTCGGATTTCGAATTCATTTCCGGAACCAAAATGCGATCTTTTGCCAGAAATGGAGAATTGCCTCCAAACGGATTCATGGCTGCGAAAGCCTGGAAAGTACTTTCAGAGTTTTATCAGAAGTGATAATTACTTTTAAACACATATCAAATTTTATAACGTATTTTTAAATAAGCGTAAACGAAGAAGTGCATTATTATAATGAAAAGTTATATATCAACAATTATTAATAGACTTCTAATTCTTTTTAATTGAAGTTTTATTTTAAAAAGTATTATATATTTTTATTAAATATTTATACAAGACATTCAACACTTGAATTCTAGAGTTCTATTATTTGTTTTGACTCAATATATGTTACACACGTCATGGAAAAGTATAATAAACATAATCCTTAATCAAATTGAACCTAATTTTTTTGCATTTCAATTAATTACTTCACAGTAATTAAATTGTTTTTATTAAATAATAACAGAATTAAATATAAATCAAACTTTTAAATTCAAACTTTCTCAATATTTAAATACAGACATTAGAGATTCAGACCAATCACAAGTGAATCGTTTTACTTTTCAAACGAATAAATTTAATTAAATTTTATTGAATTGGTCTAATGGTTAATGATTTTATTGATATTTGACAGCACGACCGTAACTAGGGGTGGGCAAGGAAGCTATAGCCCCCCCCCCCAAAGATTTTGACCAATTAAGTGTAGGTCTGTAGCAATTTTTAAAAATTACCATATTTTGGGGTTTTCCTATGTTTAGCCCCCCACAAGCTGAAAATCCTGGTTACGGCGCTGTTTGAGAGCCTGAGTTTGCCTACATATGAAATAAGAAAAAACATGTCATAGATTTTGATTCCTTTCTTTTTTCTTTGGTTTCTCTTCTGCTACCACTGAATGGTTTAAAACCAATGCTAATTCTTGCTAATGGTTTGCTAATTAACAAATGTTTTGAAATTAAGAATTTTAATAAATAATCTGATCATTTGATGGCAATGATTATTGTAATGTAAGGTAATTATTAACAAATATTGTTTTAATTTAATAGAAAAATATTCACTTAATATATAATATAACAACATTTGCCGGAAATGTAATGAAAATTAAATGTAAATTATTCTCTATGAGAAGCAGGTGTTAAAACAGAAGCCGCAAAGTCGACGTCTTCGCTGGTTTGTTGTGCTGATTGTTGCAGAACTGTATTAGAACTCATCAAATGCTCACTGACTTTGGTTTCAAGTTCTTTAAACAGTGTTTTACTGCTTTCGTTATGATATGAAAAAGTTTCGAGAGTTTTAATGATTGGTTCAATTCTTGACTGAGGCATATGTTGGTGAATGTGCCACAAAAGCTTCATCAGGTGGTGTACAACATTCCCATATGCAAGAGATGGTAAAAATATTTCATCGAATACCACAGAACAAAACTCTTCACTCGAAAATTCTTCAGCCATTGGTATTAAATAAGTGACCAAAATATGTAAGTATTGGTTGTCTAACGCGCGGTTCTCATGAGATGTAGAGAGAGTTCCCAATACTCTCATGACTGCCTGTTTGTCTTTTTGTTTGGTCACTTGTATTGTATAATATATAGCGAGTATTGACGCCAATCTATCTTCAGTAATGAACTGTTGATAAGAGTCAGGCGGAGGCCCGGAGTGTTCAATGATTGCAAGTGCGGACTCTCTATCGTCTGGCGGGAGCTTTGCGTTAACACTTCGAACCTGATCATCAACAATAAATGACATCAAAATTGGCAAAAACTTGACGATTAAGTCAGAATCAAGTTTAGGCTCACGAAACACTTGAGAGTTAAGAATATCCCAACTGTGAAGACCTAAGTTAAGCATTCGTAACAAAAGCATTAACACATTGTTCTCTCGCGGAAGCGTTTCTGTAGAAATGTGGTGATTAAGCATTTTCATGGATGAGTTGGCGAGAAAGTTGATGGCATACGGATCGCATAATGTCATCGATATATCACCCAAAACATGCTCTTGACCTCTGCGCACACCCTCTAGAAAGCCCTGAAGTTCTTTAGAGCGTTTTGGGTCGACGTGTTGTTCTCGAATGCAGGCGTCCAAACACCAGGCGAACTTATGGCACGGGTCCATCGCTGTGATGTCCTGCACCTCACTGTCGTGCAGAGCCATCAATAGACTCACGCGAAGAGTACAGTAGTGAACATTCTTTGTTCGCAAGAATAATGTCCGCAAAAATTGCAAAATTGTGTCGTAAAGTAAAACATTTTTTCCAACCATTTTGACCAAAGTCTGAATTATCTGATTCTGTCGACGAACCCTTGGAGTCAACGAATAGAATGTCTTATTCGGATCTCTGATATTGAAGAATACGGACTCTTTCTAATCGATAAGAAATAACAGAATTAATACTAATGTGTTATACTTTGAGATTGGAATGTAATGGAATTTAATGCTATACTTCTTTGATATATTGTGAGAGAATGGGTGAGACCTCATCCCCGAAGAGTGACTGGTGCTCTTGCCATATCTGCCGCTTCACTGTTACGTCACATTTCTCATACAGAGCCTTATCGGTGACCAACTGTTTCAGATATTTATCTTCAACGATATCCATATTTTTCATAATAGACATCACAACCGGTTGTAAAGACGGAACTCTTATTAGTGGAAAGCTTTTGTGTAACAGTTCTTTCAATTTCTTTTCTTTTTCCTTTGCCTCTAATTTTCCCATATCTTCAATACGAGCCATCAGTTTGTCTCTCAATTCTTCCAAAACAGAGAAATGAAATTCCAATCGTTTGACTCCATGCAAGTCAAGCAATGGTAACATTGGTCTCAAGGATGGCAACAAAATACCATTTTCTGACTGAAAGTCTTCAATGGCTTTCAATGGGTCCGAACAGTTGGTGAGCGCCTCCCGAAGGTATTCTTTGCCCGGAATTCCCGCCTCTTCTAAGCCAAACATTGCAAGTGTTTCACCTTTACATACATTATGATTAACACATAAGTCAACAGTTTATTAAATTAAATAAAATTAATCAAAAATGAAGTCAAACAGAAATGTTGACAAATTTGATGAAAAACTTATTATAAATAAATGAGACATTCAGTACTTCTAACTCATAGGAAGTATTGATAAACACGAGAAAAGATTCGTTATTTATTAATTGGCTGTTATTTACTATTAATTAATTCATAATTTCTTACCTTTCAATCAATTTAAAACACTATTGAGATGTGTGTTATGGCTGTTATGGGAACGAAAGCTTCAAAGTGAGGGTTTGTGAGGGTTTGTGCTGTAAATGCCGTCAAATAAATAAAATACTAAACTTTTAGAAACACTTTGTGGTAATCAGACTTTAAACTTATTTGTCATTTATTTAATCCACAAGTAGATTAACAAAAACATTTATAAAATTATAATTCAAAACTACTATGAAGTATAGTGTTCCTCTTCTATACACAGGATTACAACTACTTCGATACCCTGAACCTCATAAATAGAAAATACTTTCTATAGAGTGTAAGTTACAACTTAATTGTGTACTCTGTAATAATGTAAAGTTATTGGTATTATTACATATTTACTAATGTTTATTATGTATTAAAGTATTTAAAGTACGAAATATGAAAAAATTAATTTATTAACAAAAGTCAAGTTCAAATGTAAAGTATACCACACATAGAATTCATCTTATTTTACAATTGACGTTAAGTTAAACTAATAATAAAATTCAGCCTATCTTAGGGGTGATAAACATAGTACGTACACAGTCATGAAGGAGGGGCTAGGGAGGGCCTAACTAATTTCAAAAATGCGTACGCGTACATAGAGATAACATAGACACGTACGCTAACAGGGAGGGGGTCAGAAAACAGCCCAAAACTGGGTACGTACTATGTGGATCACTCCTTACAATCTCATTCTTGACTAATTATATAAATAAAAGTGAAGCGCTTCTATTATGCAGAATATGTGGACAATAATGCTATAAATCATTAAAACACTTATATTTTAATGAACAAAATCATGCGCTCATTAACTGAATTACGGTTTTTATACTTAAAGTTATATAAAGAGAACAAAATTAATTCAAGTTTTTATTAAAGATATTATTTAACAAAATCTTAACTTAATTAAGAGTTTTCAAAGATTTAGTCAAAAGTAAGAATCGGATGAATATAAAAACATGTATTGATAAAAAAAATTAAAAATTTAAAAATAAAATTATTATTTTAATAAATATATTCACTCCTTCTCAATGACTCTTTCCATAGCCTTTGAAAACTATTACGGTATTCATATATTAAATAAAAATATTGAATAATTATACAGAATATATTCGCAATCAATACCAATATTTTTCTACTTATATCCAAAAAATAATACATTTGAATATTAATTTGAATTTTATATGAAGTGTGAAGGGTATAAAGTATTTCAAAGTGATGCTCAGCGCTCGAGCAGGACTCGAGCCAAAGAGGGAAGAGGCTGTGGGTGGACCTAAATTCATACCCGATGGTGGAGGATCTCTGCAGAACCACTAAATTGGGAGTTTTTGTGGGCCAGCGCGAGAACAACAGAGTCGTAAGGAATGTGTGTTCTAAACATTTGATTACAATCTTTAAAATCGCATTTAAATGGCTTAACATTTAAATGAATTAATTTATGATTTTCTAAATTTTCATTAGTTGTAAAACATTGTCTACATTGAGGCCTAACACAGAAATATGGTTTTTCTCCCGTATGTATTAATTGATGGTTTTTAAAAGTATTGTTTTGTGCAAAACTTTGTTCACATTTAGGCCAAAAATACTCGTATTTCTTGATCTTTTTGTGGACACTATTTATATGTCGGTTAAGATTTGATTTATCACTAGTTTTATAATCACATGAATTATATAATAACAACAATTAAACAATACTTTCATTTCATTATTTGATTTGTTATTACTTTTCATTACTTTCTTATTATTATCTTTTCCTCCAATTGAAGACATTTTTGAGGTTTTATTCCAATAATAATTAAAAAACTGAAAACTCATACAAATTAATGATTTAATAGTTTTTCACTAAAATACGAACTAAAGATTGAAAAACACGTGTTTATTATGTAATACTTTTAGTAATAAAATACTGATTACAAAATATTATGTCATAAAAGTTATTAAATACTGATAATAGAGTGTAATACACATCAGTTCAAAGTTTTAACTAAAATTCAAATCAATAACTTCTGCATTCATTTCAGCAAAACTTTTACACAAAAGTTAATTAAAAACTTATAAACGAATTAAATAAATAGAAACTGATTCATGCGTTAAATGTTATGAAAGAATTGTTTCAAGATTTTTATGCAAATATCTAATAAAGTTCTGTATATGTCTTGAATTTAATTTTATTGATTCGGAAATTATTTGTAAATACATTATGTGATTTTATATAATGTATTTTCAATGGTGACTTCTTCGCTCTCTAGTGCTTCACTCCGGGGTCGGATCAAGTTGGTCCAGGAGGAAAAGTTGCAGTACTCGGTGAGATCTTTCCAATGATATATCACTCATGTTTGGACGCTTTGGTGAGGGCCGTCTATGGGAGTTGCCATTACTCTTTCTGACTATAGCACTATAAATAACCATAAATGGTGAACTAATACTTGAGGCGTCATATTTCAAATTACTGTCTCTGAGTGTATATCAAATTCATATGTTATGACTTATTATTCGGGAGAAAAGCCACCGAAAAGAGCACTTTTTGCTTTGATTACAACATTGTGATCGCTTATAACATGTTATCATGAGTTTAACGTCAATATGTCTTATATGACAACAGTTTTAGAGTTCAATTATAAAATTATTTTACTTTTTAATTGAATACTCATTGAGAAAGTCTAAACATTTTTGCGATATTAACAGCATTTTTGAAATAAATACCATTTTCTTTACATAAAAATAAGTTTACATTTAACTCAAATTTATTTATGTTTTACTTAATTCACAATAAATTTTAACTCATTTTTATTAACATTTATATAATTTGATAATTAAAACTAATGGCCAGCGCTTCCAGTTCTTCGTCTGTGAATGAGATCAGCTATTATTGCCATAAATGTCATCAATTTGTTTCATTACTTTATAGCGGAACCAAATGTGACATTTGTAGGAAAGAATTCATACAAGAAGTTGGTCTCAATTCAAACCAATCTCTCAATGATTTCCTCCAAAAGAATTCTCACATTTCTGGATCTGATTCTGAATCCAATCAAATATATGATAACATACTTATGGATGCATCGCATGAATCAGATGCGGAACAACATTCAGGTGAAGCAAATTCCGGACAACAAGAAGAAGCAGTAGCTGTTGCAGAAGCAGAAGATGAAGAAGAAATGGAAGAAAGTGGTGACCAACTGAACGAAATGCCTTTAAGGAGTTCAACGCCAACCATAGAGTCAGGAATAGAGGCAAACAATTTGTTAAACTCTTCCAGAAATAGGATTGCATTTCATGTATATACTGATAATCGACATTACGTTGAATACGTTAATGCCATAGAACATATTGAGAACAGTATACGTCTTATTACTAGTCGTTTAGCAAATGGTATCGGAAATGGTTCCCGACCTTTAAGTCCGACAAAGATAGAGAGTATACCGATCGCGAAGATTAGTGAAGAACAGGTGTCTGATGGGATGCAATGCACAGTTTGTGTGAATTGCTTTCAAGTTGGAGAAGAGGTTCGACAGTTGGTTTGTGGCCATTATTTTCATTACGACTGCATAAAGCCATGGCTGGTATTGCACTCCAATTGTCCAGTCTGTAGAAAATTCTTGAAATGAGATTCTTTTATATAACAGTTATTCAAATTAATCGCAAATGTTGTGTCTTTCAGTTATATTTAAATTATATTTTCTTATCTTTTTTTATTCTCTGTTTAAAAGTTTAGTTATATTTGTGTATGAATTGTATTACCATTAAAATCATTTATTAAGCATTTATTTTAAACATTAAAAGTTTATTTTAAGGTTAAAATCATTTTGTGTTGACATTAATTAATTTAATGCTCGATTTTGATAGCAGTTTGAATAATGATAAAAAACAGACGGGGACTTCATTTTTTATATTTCTATAATTGATAATCAAAACTAGGATTAAAGCTTAAGAAAAATAAAAAACTATTTGCATATTATTCTAAATTTAACCCAACTATTCTCATATCACCTCAAAAGCCACTCCAAAAGTTTTGTTCCATAGACAAAACAGCAGAATATTGCAAACCATAGATTATTTGACTACATATTTGTGTAAATCAATATATATTTCAGGATTAATATCAGAGATATATTTAATTTATATAAGTTGAGAAGCAATGGGGACCGCAAGTAAGTTACTACTTAGGAGTGATACACATAGTACGTACGAAGTCATGGGGGGAGGGGGTAGTCAAAAGCGTACAGGAAGGGGGTAGGGGTCTAAAAATGGTCAAAAACTGCGTACGTACTATGTGTATCAGCCCTTATATATAAATAAATATAATCGATCCCAACAATGGTACCGAAAACCTGAACCGACAATTGACGATATAATTAAATTAAATTTTCCATTATTTTTCTGTAACTTTCCTAATAAACCGCTCGCTAATATAAAATCACTAAAAAGGATAATTAAAAACATCCGGAATTTTTTTTACAGGAAGGGATTCATAAAAGGCCTTAATATAGAGTTCGTATATAATAAACTCAATTCAAGACTAAAAAATGTACAGTATAACTCTGGAGTGGTCTCAAAAAGAATACCATTCAGCTGATGGGCTAAAAAACCTCTATTAAAAAGTATGCTTTGCTTTGCTATTAAAAACTCGCTATGCTTTGCTATATAGTGTTTTTCTGCGGCACTAAAATGCTATATAGCAACGCATAGCGAGTGCTATACTTTTTAATAGAAGTTTTTTGGTCAATCAGCTTCCTGGTATCCTTTCTGAGACCACTCCAGAACTATCTTGTCAGGTATTACTATACAATGATAATACTTAATAAGGGGTGATACCATAGTACGTACGCTGCTTTTGACAATTTTTAGACCCCTACCCCCTCCCTTTACGCTTTTGCACACTATACTTAATGTTAAGTACTATTGATGTCACGAAAATCGATGACATTAAGATATATACTTTCACGTATAGCAGCTTAAAATTTATATTTATAAGAGCTGTACCAATAAAAGAGAGAACTCAATTAATAATGAGATAAAAAAATTAGAAAAAGTTTTAAACTAGAAGTTCGATATTTAGAAATGAAAAGTCTAGTTTATCGACAGAGTTCTAAACTAAAATCACTTGTTTTCCAAATTTTATCATAATATTTGTTGAGTCAGATATGAAAATAAGTTTCATATCATTGGTTTTTCCAAATTAT